>JAFVLL020031654.1:15000-30157 GCA_021397915.2 Tor tambroides
TTATGAATGATTAGGTCAAGTCAGGTGTTCAAGAATGTTCAATTCACATGTTCAAAGGACAACAAACTAACAGTAAGAAATTCATGTTAATATTTTTGTAAAAATGTTCACTCAAATCACTGTGCTGGGGAAAAAATTAAATGAGAAAAAAGGCTAAATTTGAAGCATTTTCACTATAGTGGTCACTTGGGACCTGTATAACCTAGTAATAAATATGGTGTTGACACAGATAAACCACATGTATGAAATAATTTGCACAGATTTTTTATATAAATGATACTTTTTCCTTCTCACACAACCTGTTCAGTGGAGACAAATCATCAGAGAAAATAAGAGCAGCTGGTCTGTGTCGTAGCCATGTGTAGTGGCCTTTAAAGAGCCACGCTTCAGGACAAGTATTGACTATTACCCTCGATTTCTACCGCACAAATGCCACGTCATGCCATCACCGGTCCTCTCGTCAGCCGGTCGGACTGTTGTCCATGCTTATGATTCATTTACACTCTCTTGGATTTACACTAGCTGCCACGTCCATCTGTGTCCACACAAACTCACAACCTGCATCTTTTTCTCTCTAAGCAATTTAACCAGATGCTATCTGTGCTGGGTATAATGTTGCGTCGTGCCAGTTTACATTAAGCATTGCCAGTCTGTGACTTTTAATGCTGGCCATAACTGGGTTTTGGGGGGGGGGAAATAAAAAAGCAGGACAGATAAATAATTTCATAACAATCAGGAACTTCGCTTGGGGCTGACAACACATCACGGCCGTCATCGCATTAACTCTGAAGTAGTCAGAAAACAATAAACTCCACACACAGCCCACAACAACACAGTCATCCTCTTCCCCCACCGTCCTCCCTCTTGAAGACTGAGTCACACCCTTCTGCTGCTCTAGGACACAACAACTTTATCGCCCATCATGGAGGCAGATCTGATTACCATCAAGCTGTCATACAAACTGTATGATGTGATGATCCCTGGTTCCCGTTGTCAGATTGTACTTCTGATACTAATATAATGCAATAACTAATGAGTATTGATCAAGGATTTGTTTTTAGACATTTTGTGCAATGTTTCCAATTTGTAACATGTAAATATACGGTCACATTTGGCAAATTTTTGCAAAATCCATTGATTTTAACAGGAATTCAAGCAATTGGGAATTTTTACATGAAGGTGCACATACTTCGCAACAGATTCATGTCAGTTTGCCAGCAGAAACCTGTTTTGTTGGAAAGTGAGTTGCGAGCTGTGCTTCACTATTGACTATAGACAATGATCCTTTTTGTCCGTGAAATTGTACAGAAATTTTGCTGATGTTAAAACAAAATAAAAGCGCAAACCATTTTACTTCAGCAATGTGATGTACAGTCAAATCAAAAATTATTCAGAACCAGATATCATTTTTGATATTTTTTTTTTACTAGTACTAATTGAGGATAGAAAAATAAAGTTAACTACGACATATTACACCCAAAAATTCTTCATACAGTGGACTACCAGTAAAATTGATAAAATTGATTCGTGACCAAAAATTAGATTTGACACTTTGACCTGAACTTTTAGACATTTTGTACAATGTTTCCAATTTGTAACATGTAAATATACGGCGATTTGAAACTTTCTATCAAAGTTATCTGACATTGTAGAGAACAAATGTTAATTTTATTATAACTATCAAGTAAAACAAATATAAGAACACAGCACATATGAATGTCTACACACTAACAAACATTAAAAAACATCCAGCACAGAACCAGGATTATGCTGGTCTCCCTTTTCAAGTATCCTTTTCACAGGCGTTTCAGTTTTGAAACTTAAGACAGATCATTAGGTGACTTCCATCTGTTAGCAGAGAATGAAGCTTGAAACTGAGATGAACAAATAAACGTGGCTCAGTGTCATACACAGACCGATTTCTGACAACTGAAGGTGCGACTTTTCTCAATCCAAACATGTCCAAACGCATCTGAACACTGGTTTGACTAGATTCAGAATCATCTTTGCATATTAAAATGTCTGGAAACATAAAACCGTGCCTTTTTTCAAGTATTGGTCCACAATGTGTTCTCCCACTTATCTTGTAGCTGTCGTTTCTCTTTACACAGACCCAAACTCAGACATCCAGGACTCGTATTTCTCCAGGTCTGCAGCTGAGACGGATTTGGAGATCTTTTTGAGGGCAAGCTCAAAGTCCTCCATGGTGACTGGCATCTGCAGCTCATCTTTAGAAAGAGCACGGATCTCTTCCGGACTGAGACCCTGGATCCTCCTTCGCATTGCCATCATTGATGCATCTCTGAGAGCACAAACATACAAAGTTCATCAGTCAAATCAACACCATCAAAAAAACATATTTGGAACATGCAGCTTCATTTAAAGGAATAGTTCACCCACAAATGAAAATCTGTTGAAAATTTACTTACCCTCAGTTTGTTTTTTCATCAGAACAGATTCAGAGAAATGTAGCATTGCATCACTTGTTCACCAATGGATCCTCTGCAGTGAATGGGTGCCGTCAGAATGAGAGTCCAAACAGCTGATTAAAACATCACAAGTAATCCACATGATTTCAAGCCATCAAAATACATCTTGTGAAGTGAAAAGCTGTGTGTTTGTAATTAAAAAAAGTCCAGCATTAAGCTGTTTTAACCTTAAACTGTTGCTTCTGAACAAAAAAAACTTTATCCATCCATTATCCATCCAAGTCTATTCCCTGTTGTCTTCTCACATCAAAATCCACCAACATATTTTTTTTTATTATAGATGGAGGACTCTTATTTTAGCTTTGGCTCAATGATGGATTTACGACAAACATGCAGCTTTTCGCTTCACAAGATGTATTTTGATGGACTGGAGTGGTGTGCATTATTTGTGGATCATTGTGATGTTTTTATCAGCTGTTTGGACTCTCATTCTGACGGCACCCATTCACTGCAGAGAATCCATTAGTGAGCAAGTGATGTAATGCTAAATTTCTCCAAATCTGTTCTGATGAAGAAACCAACTCATCTCTCTGAAGATCAGGGAGAGTCATTTTTCAGCAAGATTTCATTTTTGGGTGAACTATTCCTTTAAGCATTAAAGTGAAAGATATTAAAATACTTTCTCCCCTCCCAGCTTATTATGCAGAGACAAAACATATAAGCCCATAGTGAACTGATAAAATCATTTTCTATTATGGGCAATATGCATTGTGCTTCATGGAATGAATAGGTCCGTGAAACAGCTAGAGCTGGTTGGTTTGGTTCAAGATAACTCTTCCATTTGGGAATTTTCTGCAACGCTGAAGGGGAAAATGAATGGAAAATATACTAACGAGCCCCAGGCAACCACTGTTGAGCTTGAGTCTGTTCTCATTGGCTGTGATTTTGTCATTACGCGCTGCGTTATGTTTTCAGCAAGAGCAGAAAAATGACTTGATGTTCGAAACCTGTCACATCAAGTTCAGTTAGGACCAGGTGTTATCTGTAAACCTGAAAACACACTGTACCTGCAGACGTTGGTTATGTCAGCTCCTGAATAACCCTCAATTTTCTCAGCGATGAGGTTGAGATCCACATCAGATGCCACTTCAACTTCCCTTAGGTTGATCTTTAAGAGTTCTGCCCGTCCTTGAGCTGTGGAGTTTGATGAAAACCAAGTTTTTATAAGACAAATGATTTAGTGTTGTTTTTTCCTGTTTTGATTAAAAAAATACAGTTATGTGATTATCAAGAGGCTATTTCTGGGAATAAAAGTCTTTTTTTATATTTTAAAAAAATGCAAGTCATTTTTTATCATCTAAAATGTCATAGTTTCAGTTTCAGTATAATTTTTGTTCTTTTATTACATATATTTTTCATTCCTGTTCTGTTCTGAATACTATTAAATGTATTTGTTATTACTTGTGGAGTGAGGGGGAACTAAATTTTCTTTTTTAAAATTTATTTTTATTTACTGGGTATTTTACATTATTTTTGAATGGAATAATAATATGCGACTTATCTGTGTTTTTTTCTCAGTGAAGCAAATTTGACATGATCCGACTTATAATCAGGTGCAACTTATTTTCTAGGAAATATGTGACCCTGGAGCACAAAACCAGTCTTAAGTCGCTGGGGTATATTTGTAGCAATAACCAAAAAGACATTGTATGGGTCAAAATTATTGATTTTTCTTTTATGCCAAAAATCATTAGGATAATAAGAAAAGATCATGTTCCATGAAGATATTTTGTAAATTTCCTACCGTACATATATCAAAACTTAATTTTTGATTAGTAATATGCATTGCTAAGGACTTCATTTGGACAACTTTAAAGGTGATTTTCTCAATATTATGATTTTTTTGCACCCTCAGATTCCAGATTTTCAAATAGTTGTATCTTAACAAACCATACAGCAATGGAAATCTTATTTATTCAGCTTTCATATGATGTATACATCAAAAAATTACAAAACATTTACCCTTATGACTGGTTTTGTGGTCTAGGGTCACAAGTGGTAAATGTAATTGTAATTTTATAAATAAATTTTTATATTAAGTTATATTAAATTACCCATAAAAAAACAATAATATAATGATTTTATTATAAAGTATTTGTAAATCACTTGATTTTAATTTATGCTGGTTTTATTTTATTATTATTCAAAATGTGCTTAAGTGTCAGGAATAAATGCCACAATTAGAAACATCTGCATGGTTCTAAAAATAAGCTTCCTTTTATTTGTGTTTATAAAATTTCAATTTTTTCCCTTTTGTTTTGGGGGAGAAATATGACCTTTATAAAAATCTGAAGTATTTTTGTCTCCCATCCAATTTGAAATTCTAAATTCCAGGCCCTGTAACTATAACAAAGGAATTGCATCAGACAATGAAAGCTCGTGATTAATGACGAACTGAAGAAATTAGTCAGGCTGGTTCATTTATGAGTGGGTGACATGCATGGAGAAATCAGAGGAGCCGTGACTGCCTGAAGAATGTTTTCCTGTTGACAGGCGTTTGTGTGTGGGGGTGTTAGATTACCAGTGGGTAGTGGAATATAGATCCTCTTCTCCAGTCGTCTCCTTAGGGCCTCATCAATGTCCCAGGGGAAGTTAGTGGCAGCCAGGACCATTACCATTTTAGAGGGATCGTCACTCTCTTGAGCACCTCCTACACCTGATGCCATTACACGGGCGGGTGTTCAAATAAGGCTGCATCATTCATTGTACTATCATAACAGAGTCGCCTACTACACAAAACTCACCATCCATCTGCACGAGTAATTCTGACTTCACTCGGCGACTGGCCTCATGTTCGTCTGATGTGCCCCGCCTCCCACAAATAGAGTCAATCTCATCAATAAAAATGGTTGTTGGGGCATAAAAACGAGCCTGTTGCAGCAAAAAATAAAACAAAAATGACCAAAACCTCTAGAAGTGCAAATATCCAGTGTAGATAATATAGACCATGACATGAACAACATTTTTAGTTTATTACATATTATGTTATGTTATCATAACACCATGAGAGGGATTTTTCTTTAATCCAGCTGTGTCAAATCAATGTTGCTTATTAGAGATTTTTTTTTTCACGTTTTATGAGGGCCTATTTTTTTCTCTGACTAACTTTTTTTCCCTATTAAAACAGTATAATGCCCATTTATGCAAAATCAATACTGAGTTTCAGGAGGTTTTTGTTTTTTTTTGGCTTCAAGGGCATAACTACCTAACTAATGGCTGGCTGGCTAATTAACTGACTATCTACCTAACTTACTAACTTTTTCCCTATAAAACAGCGTATTACCCATTTATGTCAAATCAACACTGACTTTTAGGAGTACTTTTATCTTTAATGAGGGCATATGTTTTCTATTTTTTTCCTCTGACTATCCAACTATTAAGCTAACCAACTAACTCATTTCATCCCCCAGAAAACATTTATTTTTGAGTGGTTTTTTTATGAGGGCATATTGTTGTCTATTGTATCTAACAAACTAACTAACTAACTAACTAAATATATATTTCCCTATATAAACACACAGTGTGTCATCCAGCTGTGTCAAATTAACATTGATTGTGAAGGGTATTTTTACCTTTTATGAGACAATATTTTTTTCTCTTACTAAATAACTACCTTGCTAACTAACTAACCAACTAACTACCCCTATAAAAACACAAGTTATTTTCCATTTTTTCAAATCAACACAGATTTTCAGGAGTATTTTTTTTTAACCATTTTTTTCCTGATCTGTTTTCAGGGTGTATTTTTTTTACTTTTATGTTGTCTAACTAACTAACTAACTAACTAACTAACTACTTAATTATACTCGCATTGATTTTAGTTTTTTTCCCTGTTACAAAACCATTTTTATCATCCACAAACTGTCAAGAAAGGAGCTTTAATATGGGGTCTTTAATTGAGACATTTTAAATATCTGTGACATTTCAATCACCTTCGATCATTTGTGCCCTCATGCCTATAGTTATCTCTTGATCCGAATCACTATCAAATTATACCTTCTTCAGTATAAAATCAAAACAAATCAATGCACACACTATCACAGTGTCTGCATTACTTCCTCAGAGATCACTCACCATTTCAAAGAGGAGCCGCACCAGTTTCTCAGACTCTCCCCTGTACTTTGAGGTCAGCGTGGAGGACGACACATTGAAAAATGTTGTGCCACATTCGGTCGCAACCGCTTTAGCCAGCATGGTCTTCCCTGTGCCTGGAGGGCCCACCATCAGCACCCCCTGACAGTTTAAAAACAGCAAGACTTCGCATGGGCACATATTTAAAACACACAGGTGCGGCTGATGATTTGAGGAAAAACACTTCAGTAAAACAGATGGCATGTTGAAAACAATCTGGAGGAGAAATATATCAGCCATAGTCAATCTGTGAGGAATGATACAGCACTAAGGAGAGCTTGTGCTGAAGAAAGTGCATTCTGTCCTACATAATTATCTAGTACAACAGCGCACCCTGCTGGCCTACAAAAGGATGATCACAAGAAATGGAAACATAAATGTTGGCAAAATCATAGCATTGACAGACTACGCATCCATATATGTGTATGCTCAGATGTCAAACTCTGGCATCAGGTGTCATATAACATATTAACCTTCCACGGGCGGCGGATCCCCTTGAAGAAGTCTGGCATCCACATAGGCAGGACCACTGCCTCTCTCAGCAGCTTTTTGGCATCTTCCAGATCTGCTATGTCATCCCTGCAGGAACAGTAACACATGACAGCTTGCTTGAATCACCGTCCGGCACTGAATCACTAACTGCCACTGTGACTGACAGCTGTCGCTGACTCAACACGTTACTTATTTGTCTCTGGTCAAGTATGAAAACTAAACTTACTTCATTGCTATTTATACAGCCAATGCCAAGGCCCAGAGGGGCTGACTTTCATAGATTTGAATTCAAAGTTCTAATTCTTGTTGGATGCTGAAAGCATAATCAAACCAGTTGATGTATTTAATGAGTAAACAAAGTGCACTGACACATTTTGTACCTAAGTAGTGTTTAAGTAGTTATTAGTAATTATTTGATCTAATCGTGAATTTGAGAGAACCATAATAATTGTGCAGTTTACATCTGAATCACATTTTGCCATTCAAAAAGGGAAATTTAAGAAAAGCCATTAAATATGTGGTGTTGCGTCTCATTTTTCTGTGTGGTAGGGAGAAGTAGGGGAGTCATAGTTCATCCAAAAATTAAAATTCAGTCATTATTTGCTCACTTTGGTGTTGTTCTACAGAGCCCCTAAGGGGACATAGTGATGGAAAATAATATGAGATGGGAGGAAAAATTTAATTTCAAATCTTTTGCGTTCGCCTTTAAAATTTTGCTTTCTGCTCTTGCAAAATTTATATCATTCAGATTTACTGGGCTCCTGTGTGAATATAAAAGGGACCAATATTAAAGTTGAACATAAAGAGAAATACTTTAAAATATTACTTTCACAGCATTAAAGAAAGAAAATCAAATGGGCCTGTTTAACTAGACGCAATAAAAAATAAAAAATTATGTATTAGGCTTACACTGAGAGACATGAGCACAGTAGACAATTAAAATCGTTAATCGCGATTATTAGTTTGATAATTAATCGTCAGCACAAAATTTAGGATTGTGACAGGTTCAGAGCGCAAAATGACGAAACATCACACATATAATTCAATTTAATTATAGCAAATGAGCAATACAATTGTATAAAACATTTATTTTGTATACTATATACTGATAAGGACTTGAAAAGTAAAACTAGTGCTAAAATGGTACAATACCAGTGGATATTGGGATTCCGGGACACAATGTCCCTCTCCAGTGCGTCCACCAGATCGCTGTCATAGCCTGTGCCATCAAACTTCCTCTGTTCCACATCAGCAGCACCCTCCTGGGCATTCTTCTTACTCTGAAAACACAGACAGGCAGGACACATTGCTACAACACATGATAATAGGTACTTACACATCCTAAATTGTCAGAGCTGAAATTAAATCAACCTTAATTCCAATTCAGAGTAAGTTTTGTCAGCTTGTACATTCGGCCTAATAGTTTAAATAACTTACTTTTTCCTCCTTAGCTTTATTTCCACGGCCGTCACGGGTGATGGGTCTCTCTGATTTGACGTTTGGCTGACCTCTGCCCACAGGGCCGCGATGCTGCATTCCAGGTGACTCTTTTCTCTGGGGCTTTGATACAGTGATTGGCTTCTTCACCTGGACAGGTCCCCTATCACCAGACAGAGCGATATCATGGGGCATCTGGTCCATGTGACCACATATGCACATATTCTGACTGGCTTTTTTTTGGTGATTTGTGAACCGATTAGTGAACGTAATTTGTAGATGAATATAACATCTATATAATACATAGGATGCAAGAATGCATTAAACTGGCCAAAAGTGAGAGCACAGACATTTATAACATTACAAAAGATTTCAATTAAATCTCATAATGCACTCAAAATCTGTATACTATTTTTGCATTTGAATTGTTATTTTATAAAGTGATTATAATCATAACTTAATATTTTCCTACTAAAGCCACATTGTATCAGATCAGCAACTTATCATTAATGAGTGAATGTGAAAAAATCAGTTTTGAATGTTACCATGTTATTGTTGCATTTACCCATTTTTATTAATTAAAAAATTTAGAAATTCTTTGAAGTTTTAAATTACACATGAAATACACTAAAAAAAGTTTTCTCTCTCTCTCTCTCTCTCTCTCTCATATTTTATTTGAATATATCATGGTATGAAATTTGTAATATCATAATCTGAAAATTACCAATATTAATCTCATTGGAATGAATGAAATTTCATTAAATATCTTTGAATTTATAACTCATGATTGTTCAAATCAAACAACATCAGAACGTGATTTACTCTAAAATTACTCAAACTAAATAAATTCATTTTACTTGCATAAACCTTCACTTGCACATGGAAAAAGTTATCTGTTTTAATGCTGCAATGGTTTGTCAGTAATAGAATACACATATTCATATTTATCAACAAAAGTGAGATATGTGGTAAAGAATAATTATATATATATATTTTAAGACATTAATATAACTTCATTAATAATTTTTCTAAAGTACTTTTGACACCTAATAGTACTCATACATATCTGGGTCCAAAATGACCTGAATTGTAAAAAGTGCATTTTGAGGGCCTTAAAGCATTTGCAAAGTTTTGTTCCCTTACTAAAAACTATGCATTTTTCACACATTTTTATGTATCTCTTCTGGGTCAAAATGGTCCTCGAATGCATTATGAAGGTTAAATTAATGCTGTTATTTAGAACTTTCATCAAAGAATTCTGAAAATGTATCACGGTTTCCAGAAAAATATTAAGCAGCACAAATGTTTTCAGTATTGATAATAATAAGAAACATAGTTAGCATATGAGACTTTTTTCAAAAACAATTTTTTTTTTTAAATTACCGATCCCAAATGTTTGAATGGTGGTGTGCATGTATGTATAAATATTCACACATATACACTGGCAGTCAAAAGTACAGAATTATTACGATTTTTTAATGCTTTTGAAAGACGTTTCTTATGCTCACCAAGGATGACTTTTTTTTTGTAACTTATTTCAAAAAGTGAAACTTTCGTATATTCTAGATTCATTACATGTAAAGTAAAACATTTCAAATGTTTTTTTTGTTGTTGTTGTTTTAATTTTGATGATTAGAGCTTACAGTTCATGAAAGTCAAAAATCCAGTATCTCAAAATATTAGAATATTTATATTTGAGTTTCATTAAATGACAGTACAGTATAAATTCTGGGTATCTCTTGTTCTTTGAAACCACAATAATGGGGAAGACTGTTGACTTGGCAGTGGTCCAGAAGATAATCATTGACACCTTTCACAAAGAGGGTAAGTCACAGAAGGTCATTACTGAAAGGGGTGGCTGTTCACAGTGCTGGAGTGCTGTATCAAAGCATATTAAATGGAAAGATGACTTGAAGGAAGAATTTGGGTAGGAAAAGGTTCACAAGCAGCAGGGATGACTGCAAGCTTGAGAATACTGTCAAGCAAAGCCGATTCAAACACTTGGAAGAGCTTCAAAAGGAGTGGACTGAAGCTGGAGTCAGTGCATCAAGAGTAACCACGCTTCAAGAAAAGGGCTACCAAGCCACTTCTGAAACAGAAACAATGTCAGAAGCATCTTACTTGGGTTAAAGAGAAAAAGAACTTGACTGTTGTTCAGTGGTCCAAAGTCCTAAAAGTAAATTCTGAATTTCATTTGGAAATCAAGGTCTGGAGGAAGACTGGAGAGGTACAGAATCCAAGCTGCTTGAAGTCCAGTGTGAAGTTTCTGAAGTCAGGGATGATTTGGGGTGCCGTGACATCTGCTGGTGTTGGTCCATTGCGTTTTATCAAGTCCAAAGTCAATGCAGCCGCCTACCAGGAGATTTTGGAGCACTTTATGCTTCCATCTGCTGACAAGCTTTATGGAGATGCTGATTTCCTTTTCCAGCAGGACTTCAGCACCTGCCCACAGTGCCAAAACCACTTCCAAGTGCTTTGCTGACCATGATATTACTGTGCTTGATTGGCCAGCCAACATGCCTGACCTGAACCCATATGGAATCTGAGATATTTTGAAGAGAAAGATGAGAAAGTCGATCCAACAATAGAGATAAGACTCAATAGTGACTCAGCAGTGCCACAGGCTGATCGCTTCCATGCCACACCTCACTGATGCTGTCATTTGTGCTAAAGGAGCCCTGATCAAGTATTGAGTGCATAAATGAACATACTTTAAAGAACTTGAACTTTTCTGTTTTTCAAATCCTTTTTTTGATTGATCTTAGGAAATATTTTAATATTTTGAGATACTGGATTTTTGACTTTCATGCGCCGTAAGCGCTAATCTATGGAAGCCCGTTTCCGCCACTGAATAAAAAAAATTTAAAAAGTAATTGCGATATTTTATCTCACAATTCTGACTCTTTTTCTCTGAATTGCGTGATACAAACTCGCAATTGCGAGTGATAAAGTCATAATTGTGTGATATAAACTCGCAATTGCGAGACAAAGTCGCAATTCTGTGAAATAAAGTCAGAACTGCGAGATATAAACTCACAATTCTGAGAACATATCAGTCTTTTTATCCCTTCAAAATTAGACTTCATAACTCGCAATTGCGAGTTTATATCTCACAATTCTGTGAAAAAAGTCAGAATTGTGAGATAAAAAGTCGCAATAGCCTTTTTTAATTTTTTATTCAGTGGCAGAAACGGGCTTCCATACTAATCATCAAAATTAAAACAAAAAAACTTTTGAAATGTTTTACTTTACATGTAATGAACCAAAAAATTAACTTTTTCACAATATTCACATTTTTTGAGATGCGCCTGTATGTATAGCGGGTAAAATAAGTATAAGTATTGGACACGTCACCATTTTTCTCAGTAAATATATTTCTAAAGGTGCTGTTGACATGAAATTTTCACCAGATGTCAGTAACACCCCAAGTAATCCATGCATACGAAAACAAAACAAATAAGTTCAGAAATTAATTTACGTGTAATAAAATGGAATGACACATAATACATATATATGAAATGTGTCAATGTGAATGCTTTCACTGAGCTAATTCCATTTTGTGCTGTATGACATGACGCATGAGTGAACATAGCAGTGACAGCATGAAGACAGGAGACGTGTGACATGCTCTGCAGCTGACAGAACTCCTCAGGGTTTTATGTAATCAGCTGCCTATTCTACCTGTGCTCTGCTGGCGTCGGGGGAGGCCAGACATCAGGGTCCCTTGGGCTCTCTTCAGGCAGAGGGTTGGGGAAATCAACAGGCTTGTCCACCTTGAAACTCTCCAGGGTGTTTACAATGCTTTTCACCTGCTCATATTCCTCTGCCAGTTCCTGCCGAATCTGGGCTCAGAGAAGGGAGAAAAACAGCATTGGTTTGAGTCCTTCAGATTACATCTACTGTACTAACACCACTACATTCTTTGACTAATACCTATACAAGCACATACAATTCACAGCACTATAAATAAACACATATGTGACCCTGGACCACAAAAGCAGTCTTAAGTCGCTGGGGTATATTTGTAGCAATAGCCAAAAATACATTGTATGGGTCAAAATTATTGATTTTTCTTTTATGCCAAAAATCATTAGGACACAAGGAAGATCATGTTCCATGAAGATACTTTGTAATTCTCTACTGTAAATATGTCAAAAATCTCTTAATTACTAGTAATATAATTACAGAACTTGATTTGGACAACTTTAAAGGTGATTTTCTCAATATTCTGAGTTTTTTGCACCCTCAGATTCCAGATTTTCAAATAGTTGTATCATGATCAGATATTGTCCTATCCTAACTAACCATACATCAATGGAAAGCTTATTTATCCAGCTTTCAGATGATGTATAAATCTAAATTTTGAAAAATTGACACTTATGATTTTGTGGTCCAGGGTCACATATTAGATTAAATCATACAGTCTACGAGCGCCTTACTTGTTGCCATTTGACTTTCAGAGCAGGATCTCTGAGGGACTGACAGTGCTTATGGATCTGTTGTATAACACCTTGATAATACACCATAGATGAGTCATAATTCCCCAGTAGTGCATATTCTCTTCCTTTCTTAGCGTTGTCGCAAATCTCAGTCAGATTCATGATGAGAAAGAAATCAACCCAAACGTTGCTTCAGCGCTTCAGTGTGACCTGAGTTCACAGAGATGCTGGTTTGAGAGCGGGTGACTGAAGGCCATGAGTCCTAAACATGTCAAAGAACAGAGAGGCTGATGAGATGATGCAGAGTTAAATCAAACATTTATAGAGATTTATAACAGAAGAGGGGTGAAGTCGGGTACAGCGAATGACTTTCTGACAAATCATCCAGAGCTGCATTAAAATGTCTCTGCACATTTCCAGATCTCTTCAACAGTTTTCTTTAAAATATGTAACAAAATACAACCCAGGAGCTATTTAAAGAGTTATTCTTTCAGAAGTCCCCCTCTGTGTCAGAACCATTTTTCAAGTAAAATGCTCCAGGGAGCCTGTATAGCAAAACCTTCAGAAAGAATGAGTTGTCTTTGTGGGTGTTATGAGAAATATTTATAACATTCAAAAACAACTCCCTTTATTAAAGCTCATTCAATTCAAAGTTACCATTCTGTGTGAACCTCTTTTATGTAGAATATGTGAACAAATCTATTTAAAATTTATTCAGAGGATGAAATATTCATTTTTTAAATAGTAGTTTTGTGTGTAACTGTATTTCTTTTTTACTGATAATAGCTAACAATAAAGTTGGCATTAGTGTTTTGCAAGTTGAAAATGCATGTATGGTCACATTAACACAAACTGCATTCATGCCTATAAATATGACGTATTCAAACTGATGGGAGTAGATTCGCAAAAATTATATAGGCCTTTTCTTAAAGCTATTATTTATAAATAGTTTTTTTTTTTTTATAGAGACCATAAAGATATAAATGATGGTGTATAGTGTAATGACTTTAGATGTCCAATAGTTTCTTATTACACAAATTTTAAATTAAAGGTCCCAGTGTTCATAAGTTAAATTAAAGGTTGCATTCATAAGTTTTTCCCATCAGGCCTCTGTGAATTTTTTTTCCTGCCCACTCAGGCCAACCAAACCAGACTACAAATATCAAGAAAGATTATAGCAATTGTTTAAAATGCAGTAACTGAATATTAAATAACTAAAACAATCCAATCTTATCAGGTCCATTTTAACTGATTGAATCACTCTGTCTGTGGATTCACTGATAACAATGAGAGGATTTCTCTATAGGTTTGGAATGGGTGCAAAGCTGTAGTTACTGCTACAGCAATAGTAAACTTTGGTTTATTAACCTTTGCCCCTGACCACAGAGTGGCTGTCAAAAATAAGAACATTTCGTTTGTCGGACACTTGACGTGAAGTGTATAATAAATACCTTTCGGAACGCCTCAAATTGCTTGAATTCCTTGTCCTTCGTCTTTTCTTTTAACAAAAATAACAAACCTGAAAAACCACCATTAAAAAATAGCATACAACCATTTATTCCTATAAAATCAAGTCGTGCTTGTATGTAAAAACAGCACAAACGTCACCGCTCTTGCTTATTCCTTTACAAGGGATTTGTAGTTTTTTTCCCGTTTGCCTTCAAATACTGACAAATAGTGAACGCTGCACGAAAGAACTACATTACCCATAAGGCTACAGTGCAAGACGCTTAGGATTTAGGCCAGCGATAACAAAAAGGATTTGCAAAGAAACAAAATATGAAGTCCACTTGTTAGTTTATGAAGCTTAATAAGAACATGTGATGTGGTAGATGTGTTATGCATTTAATGCTACGTTTTCATGGGAATAGGTAAATATCTTACCTTTATGCGAGGCACTTTTACGTTCGACCGGTCCACAGTCCGTTAACCACTGATGTTGCCATGGCCGCGAAAAGACGCTGAATGACTGATGAATGAATGCTTGTGTTGTGGGCGGAGTCTGGACAAATACAACACAACCTGCTTTATTATAACTTTATAAACTGACCGGGGCTAGTTGTCACACGGGTTATACACTATATTGCCAAAAGTATTGGGTCGCCCCCTTCTAATGAACAGGTTTGACTACTTTAGTAATTTGTATGAGTACAAATCTTAATGTTTAAG
>JAFVLL020031655.1:0-40090 GCA_021397915.2 Tor tambroides
AAACTGTGTCATGTTCAAATGACACACCTTTGTTTCTTTATTGTTTGCTGGAAGAGACATTCTAACAAAAAAAAAAAAAAAAAAAACTTACCAGCCATGATTGCACATAATGAGAACAAAATAAAGAGACTCATTTTTTATGATACATTCACAAAATGTTGATTCTGTGGAAATCAGTGTTTGTCCATATAAATGCACAAGTAAACCCTTATTCTTTTGTATAAATGCAAACTGAAAGCCATTTGTCACTATTTGTACTGTTTTTATACGTGTTTCACGGACCTGCCCAGATAAAACCCCTGTGCTCTTGCTCAACTGGTTTAATCAAGGGAACGCCTGAAGATTCTGGAAAAAACCTTGAGAAAAGTATTTTAAAGTCTTAATAAGAGCCAGAAGAACATATATGTTTTATATATACATGCATCTATACACAACATGCCTTTGGTGTGTGTGATTTTGAACTAGGAGGGTCTTCAAATTCTGTTGGGGAAGGATATTGGATTTCTGTCTATAGTTAGTAAAAAAAGTCATTCCCTTTCCATTCTTATTTTATTTATTTACATACTAAAACGTTTATTTTATAGTTTGAGATGTCAGACAGACTCACTGTCATCATACTAAACATTCCCTCAGCAGATTCAAAAATTTCAGCAGTGAGCCACATTTGGATGTGTACGTTTGTGTTTCCGTATCAGCATTCATTTTAGAAACATCATGGCCACTACAACAAATAAAGATTCAGATTACATCAGTTTAATATTGTGCTATCTAGATCACATCATAGATTGCATTTTTAGCAAGTAATTGTTAAATACAGTTTCACTGTTAAAGCAGCTGAGAAATATTGAAAGAGTGCAGTATCTCTGAACTTCACAATCAACAAATATAGTTTTCACTTTTGAAAGTAAAACAACAACAAACAGGTTCTTCATGAGCTCATGGCATACTGGAAGTTTGTGCTTGATGTTTGTTTGTGAGTGTGGAAAATGGGTGTGGTGTGCTCTACAGAAATCTATGAAATAAAGTATTCCGCCAATGCTGATCTTTGACAAAACGTAACAGTGTGGCACTTTTTGACGCCATATTAAAACTTATTCAGCACAGAAGGAAAACATTAGTCTATATTAAAATATTGTATCTACTGTAATACTATAAAAGAACGGCCATCAACCTCAGTTGTTTTTCTATCTTGACTGTTGTGTGTGATTGCTCATCGATTAAATGATGATCATGACTAAGGTGTCTTTCTGACTGATGCTGCTGCTGATGTAGTCCACCCATCTGGCTCAGCAGATGCTTGTCGCTTTCAAGAAATGTCTGTTTACTTAGCACTTGTTGCAGTGCCTCTGGGCAGCTATTTCAGGCATCCAGACCAACTCCAGTATTTCCTTAAAAAAGCTTGCTTTTCCAGCTGGATCTCAAGTCTTTGACATCACCTTAAATCTTTTAGCTCTTATTCATAAATGGAAAGTGAAACTAACAGTAACGTGTAGCCAAGCATGATAACCCGTACTTGGAATTTGTGTGTCATACAGGTGCGCACACACATACACACCCAAAGCAGAAAACAGATGAAGGTGGAAGAGAGCGCTGTTCATTCATTCCCCCCACCTACAATCCCTGCTGGTACTGAGAATAGAACCCACAACTTTCAGGGTTACAAGTCCGACTCTCTAATGTTTTGTTAAGGCTGTTATTTTTTTTAATAATCCAATGGTCCAGAGTCAATTACTCCACCTACCACAGTTACCACACCTCAAAACATTTTTATAGACAATGTTTTGATCAAAACTGTGTCAGTCATTTAGATGAATAAATACTAGTTTGCATGACTTTTAAGATGTTTAGTTTATACAAATGCTCTTTGCAATTATCTGATTAAAAATGTGATTAAACACTTTGACTTCAGAATGTTTAGCTATTGTATTTATTACATTTAAATATTAACTATTCATATGTCTAGTGATCATCCTGTCTGGATGGACAGTAAAGTAATTCAGTGATGTAAACAGAATTCAGTTCTGCTGTCAAGCAGCTCTAAAAACCCAGTAGTAAACAGTCTGTACTCAGTTGAAATCACTTCATTGTTGATTCGGTTCAGTTCAATAACTGTGTAAAGTCCATCAATTATGGAATGAGTTTAATTAATAAAGCAGCTCTGGAGAAAACAGTGATGCCAACATATTAAATGTTATTTGTGCAACGCTGTTTGTTGGCGACTGGTCATTACTGCACATGCAAAAGCACTGCTCCTGTTCTCTTTTGCTTTTAATTTTGTTTGTTTTTTTCCCCCTCACTCTTTTCTTTACCTGCATGTCGTCTGACTATAAACCAACAACAATGTGAATGTGTCATGAAATAATCGTTTAAATCTTAGGTGTACATCAAGAAAACAATTCAGGTCGACAGGGTTCAGCTGACAACATGTAGAATGTTCAAACGGCTTCGGTAAAACACTAAATATGTGTATCTAAACTTATAGTCCCTGTGATAGACTTTTATTGCAGAATTTATTTGCAAGTTTACATTTTTTCTCTCTTTGTTTATATTTTAACATATGTGCTTGTTTTTTCTGCTATATCAAATGTTGCACTTATACAATATGCATTGTATATGTATAACTACATTATAACTGATCATCTTATTTTCTAAAAGCATTTAGAATTTAGAAAATTCAGAAAAAAATCTACCTGTCTGATCAGATGTTATAAAAAAATCCAAAGATACTGTGCAGTTTGCAAAGTCACCACTAGAGGTCGAGACAATATCAGATTTCACTACAATATTTAATTAAACGGAACATCCAAATACAACTTAAAATATATAATGTATAAAATATATACATTGTAAACAAGCGTCTATAATGAGAATAATTATTAAATTACACCCCAAAACAAATGACACTACAAAATTACTAAAATGGAAATGAACAAGAAGAGGGCCAAAATGGTGGGGCTTTCTTACATTGAAAGATAGAGTAGAAATTACAGCTTGAGTGAGTTTGTACCATTCACAATATTACATATTACACACACACACACACACACACACACACACACGCACACACACAAATAACTAAATAAAAATCAACATACATACAGTTCAGCCATTTCATGTGCAAAATCTGTGTATTGAGTTAAAAAAAATCAAAAACATAATACACTCTTAGAACAGATTGAAACTTTAGAGTTAAAAAAGAACTTTAAAGTGCAAATATTAACTTCTAGCTAGCAAAAAAGGTTCAAAGTTAAACTTCAAGGTTCTTTAATGATCCATTGTTTACATTGCAGTTATTTTTAGAACCTTTGTTGTAGTAAAAGGTTAATTTTAGAACCTAGCATATTAAAGGTTCTTTCATGAAGCTTTTCTAAGATGTACTGTAAAGACTAGACTGAGTACAGTTAGAACACCATTCGCTTGTTACATTAGTAAATTACTAATTCACATACTCGGTATTAATGAATTTACTAATTGTGATGTAAGATGCAGTTGTGGCCTCCATCAGTTTAACCAAAATGTTTAGGCCTTGACTACAGTTGATGCAGCGTGTTTCGTCTGTGCCCCATGACCACCTCACATATCTCTAAATTGCACAATAACCTTTAGAGAACCATGTTGTTGTCAATTTGTAGAACATAAATTAAAGATCACACAAAATCAAAGTTCAGTTTCATGTTCATAAATGAACAAAAAGCTATTCTGTGTTAAACTGAGTGGGTGAAATGAAATTCGCAGCCTACCCCTAAAAATAGTCTTTATCTTCATATTTTACAGTTGTACATCTCTTTAAATTTTCCCCATGCCACATTCAGCTCAGAACATAACAAGTGACAAAAGCAAATTATTTTAAATGAATCAAGTTGGCAAAACACCTTTTTAGACATGATCGGGTTGGGCACATGTTTATATTAACGAGGAACAAACTCCATTATGTCATTCTGTAACACTCCTTCAAATGTGAAGCATGTCAAGGTGTTGTGTAAGGTTTTATCATATTGAACCTAAACACAGAAGCATGATGGAAATGCTCATTTTAGATGAAAATTTCAGATGGCACTTAGAGGCTTTTACATTTGAACTTCATATACTAATAGAAATCATTCACTTATTAAATAGATCACAAAATCAAAGGAAAAATGTATATTTTGTATGGGTTCTGGCTCATGTTGGGGTGGAAGGAAACGAAAAAGCAGATTTTTTTAGCTAAGAAGACATTCAAAAATACAGAAAAAGGACTTAGTATTCCTTTAAGCAAATTTGAGGTTAAAGGAATAATAAAAAGAGCAATTAAAGGCTACTGGCAAGAGAGGTGGGATAAGGAGGGAAAGGGAAGACACTTGTACAGAATTCAAAGAGAAGTAGGTCATAAGAGAGTGGTTTGTGGAAATAGGAGGGAAGATGTGGTTATTTCTCATCTCCGTATAGGTCATACGGCTCTTAACCATTCTTTAAATGTTATTGGGAAACATGAGTCAGGTTTATGTAATAACTGTAAAAAACCAGAGACAGTAGAGCACGTTCTGTTAGAATGCACCAGATATAGAAATGAAAGGTTAAAACTAGAAAATCAAATTACGTCTATAGGTTTAAGTGGTTTGTCAATTCAGAATTTAAGAAATTCTTCACAAGTTTTCAAGATATTATTAGAATTTGTAAAGGTCACAAATTTAATTAAAATAATTTAAATTTAATTTCATTAATATTATTTATATATTTTTTTAATGTATTACTATACTCTTCATTGTTGCTCCACACTTCATCTCAGTAGGTGGCGGAAATGCACTATAAGTTAGTTTGCCAACCGCCAATAAGCTGAAAGAAGAAGAAGAAGAAGAAGAAGAAGAAGAGAAAATGAGAGACGATTGCTTCTTGTGGGCCAGCCAGCAAACAGCGTCTTTGAGTCTTATTCTGTGTGTTTCGTTTTTGTTTTTTTTCCCCCTTTCTTGTTAGTTGTTGTCCGTTCTGTTAAATTGTTACTTGGTTTGTCACAATTGTTATATGTTGAGTGAGTGAATAGTCTTGAACAGTTACATCGTACTCATTCTTGTTTATGTTACATAATCTCTCTTTTTTCGAGCATTTTAATAAGAGGTTGTAACAATTTAACCCTCTACTGCATGCATTTTGATAGTACATGATACAAAATTATTCCACATCATTTTTTGACCCCCCCCCCCCCCCCCCCCCATCCATCCCAAAATATTTTTTCGTCATGGCAACGTTGCGCAACAATGGTACAGAATTACGGAGAAAATTCTCCATTCACATATCACAAGACAATGTTCAGAGAGAAATTCAAAATCAAAAATCTGTCAAAAAATGTCAAGAAATCATTAAATGAAAAGGGAAGAAACACATTGATATATTGCATTTGATACAGACATAGGTTTGTGTTGTGGTGCGAGGCTGGGAAACTCCGGTCCTGGAGGGCCACTGTCCTGCAGAGTTTAGCTCCAACCCTAATTAAACACACCTGCCTGTAGCTTTCTAGTGATCTTAAAATACATTCATTAGCTGGTTCAGATGTGTTTGATTAGGGTTGAAGCTAAATCTGCAGGACTGTGGCCCTCCAGGACTAAAGTTTCCTATCCCTGTTGTAGTGTGTTGTCATATCATGTACTTCATGAAATGATATTTTACTCCGTGTTAAACTTCAAGAAGCACTTCTTCTCTGATGTGAAACAGAGGTGCACATTACACTTTCTGCACATCACTTTGGGTGTTCCTTTGCACCCAGGAACCTTGCATCTTCCCTTTTTGTCACACATAATGGGAAATCCTGGTTAGGGATGGGAGCTGTGGACCCCTGCTTCCTCACCCCTTATTGCGCAACATTTCTGAGGCAACGGAAAGAAAAACGGAATTTCTGAACATGCAAAATAAAATTACAAAACAAAAGTCTTCTCTACACCTTCATACACACACACACACAGTTTTGATGTACAGTTCATGTCATTTTAAATAAGATTACTAAAGCAAATAATCTTGCCGCCTTCTCACACCATGTGCTCCTGTGACCATGTGTCAGGACAGGACGTCCCACCTTCAAATGGTGCTTGATAGTAACTCCCACACCTTGTTGGACTGTTCTTTGATACTTTTCAAACATTCTAATTGGTTGCAATCATTTAAAAAATCATGCACTTAACATGAGGCATAAGAAAAACATTCTGTTGCCTGAGGGCAACGCTATGCAGTAGAGGGATATGCAGTATTTTCATACTGAAGCTGCTGAAAACCTTACAGTAAAGTCGTGTCTGTCTCATCAGAGTCATTTCTTCTGTTTGCAGTGGAACCTGAAGTGAAATACACAAGACAGGAAAAGATAGAAAACAGACTCAATTGAAATCATAAGGGAAAAGGGAACAGTGGCTGTACAGAAGTGATCAATCGCAAATAAATAATGCTGCATTACAGTGAAGAAGATTAATATAAAATCTAAACCAAGTGAAGTCAATGTGCTTAATGTGTGATTGTGTGAGGACAAGGATCATGATACGAGTGTGTTTCTGTTTCCATTAACATATTAATGCAGAATCCCATTGAACCATTTTAAACAGACGTTGTCATAAAGTGAAGCTCTTTTATGCTATAAAGCAATAACCATAACAGTATCTCATCATCTATCCATAATTCAGTAGCATCTGTTTTTAGAGTGACCGTTTCTCCCTCCATCACTGATACTGACTTCATTTCAGCGACCACAGCAGCACAAAAATACAGAACAGAAATTAGAGCAAGAAAAAGGGGTGTTTTATACATTGCTCTTTCCAGGCCCAAGAAAATGTGCTTTTGGACACATGGGGAAATAAACTTAAAGAAAACGGTCCTATATAAATAACATCAAAAAATAGGAAACCTGAAAAATTTACCATAAAGAATTGACAGTTTTGGGGGAAAAAAAATTGAAACCCAGTTTCCAAACAATATTTGATGTAGAAACAGAAATAAATAATAAGCAAAATCAAATTTCCAAATAACTTTAAATACTAGACTTGATAATAAGATAAAATAAAAATCCACTTTTCTATCATAGAATAGGAAATTAGAGATTAAACTAACCTTATAAAATCTAAAAGAAAGCATCTGGACCTAATGGAATTTACTATAGAATGTAAAGACTTGTCTGAAGCATATTTTGATTGTTCTTTCTATCTTGTGTGGTGGCCAGAAAGATGTATGGTCCTCCACAGAGCAGTACAGACATCTTCAGCACCATGGAGAATTTATTAACCTTTCCCCTCTAACAGATTGGGTAATTTATGGCACCAAGGGCCAAACCAAGAAGAAAGCATGTTTCTGTTGTAAGGAGTGAAATTATGTCCTTATGAAGTTAATTCCTTGTGAATCCAAAACGGTAGGAACTCACACAAAACAGATGCCATGCAACAAAACCATAAAACTAATATGAAGAAGGGATCTCCAAAGAGAACAAACAACACCTCTCTCCTTGCTCATTTACGACCGCATTCTCCCCCCTGCCTTCTCTGCCTCTCCCTCTTTTCCTCCAAAAGGCTTCACTAAAGGTTCATTAAGAATATGTATATACCACATATCATGTATCTTTTGAATCTGTTGTTTTTCCCCTTCATGTCTGGTGTCATTCTAAAAGTCTCTGTGCGATTGGTAAATTGGTTTGAATTTTACAGTAGTAACTTATATTATGAGAAAGACTGAAAACTTTTGTAGAACTGTGTTCTGCTGAGGAGGGGATGAGAATGTGTGAGAATGTTTATCTATCTCCAGCCAGGTGCGAGCCTGGGTCACGAGAACCTAAATAACCAAAAGGTCTTTTATGTTTTTACAACTGATTTGAAGATTTCCTTGTCTTTGATCTGAGTATATAAGCGAAGTGGCATTATTGTCATTTGGGATTCTATAATCAGAAAACCCCCACACAGTGTATGAGAGTCTCTGGAGCTTTGCACTGGAACTCGCATGCTGCTGTGTGTCTCTCTACTGTCATGTATGCATTTCTTAGATTCAATCTTTGAGCAATCTCTGTTATGTATTTATTTGAATTAGAACTGAATTTAACTCTGAATTGGCTTCTAATTGTTTTATTATGTAAGTGGCATGATACAACTTTACCTGACTAATAATATATTGTTATATGTTACTTATTCTGACCTCTTCTGAAATAATTTTTCAAGTAGATTAATGTGTAGTCTGGTGTTTCCGCAAATCTGCGTTCAGGACAGATCATGCCAAGCACCAATGGATGAACCATGGGGAACATCATTAGGGGCTTCTGATTTCTGACTGTCACTGGCTTAACACAGTGTAGCTCTGGTGGTTATAGGAAAAAATACACTTTTTGTTATGAGTGTGCAGGTGCAGCTCACTTAAAGGTATTATAACCGCTCTGCACCCTCTGAGTAAGTTCAGAACTGACGAGTTTGTGTCTGTGCTTTCACTATCGGCAAAAGTGTAATTCCTGTGCAATACCTGGTCACTAATGAACGAAGAATTGAAAGTATGGGATTTCCAGAATAATCAAATATCTAAATTAATATACAATCAATATTTGTGATCAGTTCTTAATTAGAAATATTGCCTAAATTTAATAATCACTTGAAATTGGAGTCAGATTGAACACGGAGCTAGACTAAAATTGAAACTAAATCCAGATAAACTCAGAGGCACAAGTAAAAGACCGAACATGCATTAAACCTTCGACCAGGCCGCTGGACTCCGCTTTTGGGCTGGTGGGTGGATCCTTATACTGTAATATGAATGTAAAACTCAAACTGAACTTTACAAAGAACTTTGAAATCAATTGATTAGCTAATACTGTCTTTCTCTCCTTCAAATTCATTTTATGTACTCAAGCTGAATTGGCTTTGGCGGTTTGTATTCACAGAAACAAACAGAAACTCACAGCCTTACTTTTCATTTTGAAACAATACTAATACTTACACTTTTGTTTTTGTCTTTGTTTATGCTTTCTGGAGAGACAGCAAATCGCACAAACAGCAGCAGCCATGGCCAGCGGCAACAGGATTGCACTCACAAATAGTGCTTTCATATCATGTAAAATTAGATCCTGTGCTGGAGATTGTCCATGTGAACATAGCAAATAGAAGGAGATATGGTCATTAATCTGATTTATAACAAATACTACAAACCATCAGCAAATCTAATAGAGAGTAAATGTGAATGATAACATCACACTTCATACATGGTCTTCATTAAGTACTTCACTGGTTTGTTCTGAGAGTTTGCTATCATTTGAGTGTTTTCATAGAAATTACAGTCACAACTGAATAACACATTTTTTTGAGCTAAAAATGGATTGAACATAGTAAAAACGCAAATTCACTATAAAACTTTCAATCTTAACATTTTAACTTTCTAGATCATTGAACATATACAGTATGTGCTTTTGAACCTCATCTACTTATAAAATGAACACACCAGTAGAAATAACTTTACTGCTGAGTTATTAAAAGACTAATTCATACTCACCAGTGACAACAACTCTGAAGCTCCTCATAATAATACTGCTGCTGCTTCTGCTGTTGATCAGTAGTTTATAAAGTCCAGAGTCTGTGGTTCTGGTGTTTGTGATGGTCAGAGATCCAGTCTGATTGTCCAGCTGTAGTCTGTCTCTGAATCTCTCATCACCATCTTTACACTGAACATCAGTACAGATCTTATTATCTCCAGTTATTTCAGCGATGAGAATGTTATTAAAATACCATATCATCAAATCATCTGGATTTACTGCACCAGTATATAAAGTGACTGTTTCTTTCTCCTTCGCTGGCACTGTCTTCTTTTGATCTGTAGCAAAAACACCAGAAGCAGAAATCGCCAGTTGACTGAAGGATCCTTTTGAGGGAAATCTCAACAACAAAAATTGCTGCTCATATTAATTTCCTGGATCTTGACAAATTCAGTAGAAACAAAAGTAACTGCAAAATAAATTATAGTCAGTTTTTTCCGAGCTCCTCTCTGTTACAACAATTTTTACCGAAAATTAGAAAACTTTCCAACATTATTACTGCATGGGCTGCTAATGCCAGGGCTATTATGTTCTGGCAGAGCATAAGGAAAGCTGATTAACATGTCTCCTAAGTGAAACTGGAAGCTCAAGTTGCTCCTTTACGGCTATTCTTTATTCCAGAATACAATCCTTAAAGGAACTTTTTACTCTATCAGGAAATCTGGATCACTATGAATCAAATATTCAATAATACAACTTTATTTGTACTGCTTAACCAGATGGGATTATAAACTACTGCATTCTGCATCATATAGCACTGACATTTTTCGTTGTGATCATAAAATATTACAATCAAGAAATGCTGGGATTTAAACACATATAGCCTGCTTTTAAACATTTGTTAAATGCCTCACCATGAACAGTAACACTGAAGATCTTTTCACTGCTGGGACTTCCTAAAATCTTCAGTTTATAGAGTCCAGCATCTGAGGTCATTATGCGTGTGATGGTCAGAGATCCAGTCTGATTGTCCAGCTCCAGTCTGTCTCTGAACTTCCCATCACACTGAACATCTGTACAGGTCTTACTGAGGTCTCCAGTGATTTGAGCGATGCGAATGTCATTAAAATACCATCTCAATCTGTCTTGTTGGTTTGTTTTAACACCAGTGTGTAGAGTGACACAATCTCCCTCCATCACAGACACTGTAATTTTTTCAACACCAAACACACCTGAAGAAGAAACAAACAATTAATTATAAATCACATCAAGGGTATTGGTGGTGTTTCAATATTCAACAAAATTTATACAGAGCCTATTGTTACAATTCAGACAATTGTGTGTGTGTGTGTGTGTGTGTGTGTGTGTATACATATAATTTGAAGTGTTGTAAATATATATATATATTTTTTTTTTCTGTAAATCATGAAGATCCTAAGAAGTACAATTGGATTCATTGATTCATACATTGATTCAAAGCATGTGCACATTAATGTGAACTGATTTATATGAACATAACTGATTTACAAAAATAACACTCACACACATTTTTGTTCCCCAAAACGACTCACACTGAATTTAAATATATATTGTGTTCAGTGTATGACACAACAACATCATCATAGAGAACATAACTTTGTTATACCACGTCACCTGACCTGAGCATTTTCAATATATTTTTCCATAATTTATATTTTTCTTAATTAATGCTCCTGAGTTTCGGTTTCTGTCCCCGTACCCCCATAAAGGTGTCCAATACTGCAATGTGTCCTCATTTAACAGACTGAACTTCAATTCCTCATTGACATCAATAACAGCAAACTAAGAAATAATTTTGCGTCGAGCATAAACTGATTTGACTAAAATGAAATTGTAAGTTTGTAGATTGTATCAAAACGTCTTACCGTGGTGTAGTAAAACAGACGCTGAGAGTAAAATGAAGAGGAGCTTCATTTGTACCTTTCTTCAGAGAAATGAAATGTGCTTCATGCAGTCATGTAATGATATGATGTATGACAGACGGAAGTCACACTATCAACACCAAAGCGTTCGAGTGCCCGCGGAGCTCGTAATTACAACATGTATTCTCGGAAAACGCTCACTTGACCCCACACCTCACACTCGCAGCCGCAGATTCATTTCGCAGGCGCTCCGAGTCCGAGAACAGCTCCAAGAAGAAGGTCACGAATTGTCAACAATTACATTAATTAGGCTATAGCTTCACTTTCTGTTCGAGTCAAACACGTAATGT
Organism: Tor tambroides; assembly: GCA_021397915.2. Classification (NCBI taxonomy): domain Eukaryota; kingdom Metazoa; phylum Chordata; class Actinopteri; order Cypriniformes; family Cyprinidae; genus Tor; species Tor tambroides. The sequence continues at coordinate 11,700 of JAFVLL020031655.1, forward strand.
GAAGAATATTAATTATTTCAGGCATTTGCCAACTCTGTTAGTCATACATGTGCACATTATTCTTCTATTAGGCTATATCATATTATATTAAATTATATTATTTTACTTCAACCGGTAAATTCCTTTATCTCACGGCCCTATTTATGGAGTGATGGCTGCCTTATCCGACGGAGCGTAGCTACTTTACTTTATACTAACCCCCAGATGGCCATTCGACACTCTCGAAGCTTATTTATTTATTTGTTTATTTGTTTGTTAGTTTGTTTTCTGGAACAGTCATCGGAAAACCTCAGTGAAAACCCATACGCTGTGCCGTCGTGATGATGGGAAAGTGAAAGTGAAAGTATCTGATTGGGGCTTTTTCCAGACCAGAAGCGTAAACCACGTCACTAACCTTGTTAAACTTAAATATAAAGATTAACATATCAAACGGTTTATTTAGCTTTACACGATGCGTGCCACGTGAGTAACCTCTCATTTTCATGTTGTGTCAGCGTTGCTGTTGTCTCGACAATCTTGGGATAAACCAGGATTTGCACGCTGCTCAAGTTACACACTCTCTCTCTATGTGTGTGCTTGTGTGTCTAAATAATTATTTAGATATTAATATTTAAATAAGAAAATATGAAATGATGGGAAAACGAAATGATCGCATTTATGGATATTATGGATATATTTGCAACATTTGTCATATATATATATATATATATATATATATATATATATATATATATATATATATATATATATATATATATACTTTATTTTGACCATGAGATTTAGGTTATAATCAAACAATATTCCACTCTTCTACTTTAACATGTTTAACATCTACTGATTACTGAAGTTCCCTGGCTGTGTTAAATATGTAAAAGTAGAAGACTATTAATGGTAAATGATAAAAAAAAATAAATAAATAAATAAATAAGAATGCTTTCCAATGCTGAGAACAGTTAAAAGCTACTGTATGTAATACAAGACAAAAGCTTCAGAGGATGTGCAGGAGGAGGGTCTTCATACTCAGTTGGGGGAGGATCACACACCAGGTTAACAGCTTGAGTTGGGGGGATAGTCTATTCGATCAGACTCATTACTGAACTATTGGAGGATGTTTCACATGTTAGTTTTGTTTTGTCTGTGCTGGTGGCGTCAGATTGGTAAGTTTTTTTTTGTTTGTTTGTTTTTTTAATTGCTTAATACAGCTTTGTTTCGGGTTTGTGATTTCTATTAGGATGCACAGGATCTCCACAAACCTGCATTTATAGGGAAATTTTTAAATTGTGATTTTCATGCCTTGAAAAGTCATGGAAATGTAGTGTTAGGGAAAAGGTAATTGAATCTTAATTTAAAATACTGTTGCCAATGGCCATACAATGCTGCATCCACCAGCAATGAATAATCAATGCATTTTTTTTTTTTCATGAAAATGAAAAAATCATGAAAATGTATTGCTCAAAATGCAGGGGGACCCTGAGTGCGTTAAGGATTTAGATTCAGTGACAGAGGTGCAAAAAGGTGTGCACATCCAAACAACCCAAAGCAGGTGCAGGACAAACAATGAATCATGTTTATCATTTAGGTTCAGTGAGCATGTTTCATATATAATGTTCATGCTCTTCAGGTGTGTTTGGTGAGTCAGTGTCAGTGATGGAGGGAGATTCTGTTCTTCTACACACAAATGTTACCGAAGTACATGAAGATGATGACATTCTGTGGAAATTTGGAGCTGAAATGTCTCTGATAGCTGAAATCAACAGAGCTGCTGGAATCTTCAACACATCTAATGGTCCTGATGGGAGATTCAGAGACAGACTGAAGCTGGACGATCAAACTGGATCTCTGACCATCACAAACATTACAACTCAACATGATGGAGATTATCAGCTAGAGATAAATGCAGCTAAATTGTCATCAAAAACATTCAGTATTTCTGTCTATGGTGAGTAGAGATCATCTGTCATGTCCTTTATATACAGTCATGGCCAAAAATATCAGCACCCTTGGTAAATATGATCAAAGAAGGCTGTGAAAATTAATCTGCGTTGTTAATGCTTTTGATCTTTTATTTAAAAAAATCACAAAAATCTAACCTTTCATTGGATAATAAGAATTTAAAATGAGGGGAAATATCATTATGAAATAAATGTTTTTCTCTAATACACATTGGCCACAATTAACAGCACCCTTTTATTCAATACTTTTTGAAACCTTCATTTGCCAGTTTAACAGTTCTAAATGGTCTCCTATAATGCCTGATGAGGTTAGAGAACAGCTGACAAGAGATCAGAGACCATTCCTTCATCCAGAATCACTCTAGATCCTTCAGATTCCCAGCTCCATGTTGGTGCTTCTTCTCTTCAGTTCGCCTCACTCATTTTCTACAGGGTTCAGGTCAGAGGACTGGAATGGCCATAGCAGAAGCTTGGTTTTGTGCTCAGTGACCAATTTTTGTATTGTTTTTGAGGTTTATGTTTGGATTATTGTACGTTTGGAAGATTCAAACATGGCCCATTATAAGATTTCTAACAGAGTCAGTCACTTATTGATTTTTTTATCTGTTGGTATTTGATAGAATCCATGATGCCATGTGTCTAAACAAGATGTCCGGGACCTCCGGGACCAGAAATATAGGCCCACAACATCAAAAATACAGAAGTATATTTCATTGTACACATGGGATACTTTTTTATCCCTGTGTTCACCAAACCCATCTTGAGTGTTTGCTGCTAAAAAGCTCATTTTTTAGTTTCATCTGACCATAGAAGCCAGTCCCATTTGAAGTTCCAGTCGTGTCTGATAACTGAATATGCTGGAGTTTGTTTTTGGACGAGCTAGGAGAATTTTGAAACCCTCCCAAACAACATGTGGTGATGTAGGGGCTGTTTGACAATTTTTTTTTAAGGTTTTCTGACCCCGAGAATCAACTATTTTCTGCAATTCTCCAGCTGTGGTCCTTGGAGAGTCTTTAGCCACTCAGATTCTCCTCCTCACTGTGCATTAGGACGATATAGACACACGTCCTCTTCCAGGCAGTTTCGTAACATTTTCTGTTGATTGGAAATTCTTAATTATTGCCCTGATGGTGGAAATGGGAATTTTCACTGCTCTAGCTCTTTTCTTAAAGCCACTTCACTAATTTGTGAAGTTGAATTATCTTTTGCTGCACATCAAAAATCTATCTTTGGTTTTTCTCATTATGATGGATGATTAAGGGAATTCGGGCCTTGTTTTCCCTCCTATTTATATTTCTGTGAAACAGGAAGCCATGGCTGGATAATTTCTTGTACATAATCACCCTGGAGTGCTCAAAATTGTAAATATGAATGTGAATATACTTCAGAGATATTTTACTTATAATAACTTCTAGGGGTGCCAATAATTGTGTCCAACGTGTATTTGAGAAAAACATTTATTTCAAAATGATACCCCCCCCCCATTTTGAATACTTATTATCCAAATGAAAGGTTAGATTTTTGTGATTTTTTTTAATAAAAGATCAAAAGGATTAACAATGCAGATTCATTTTCACAGCCTTCTTTGATCATATTTACCAAGGGTGCCAATATTTTTGGCCATGAGTGTATATATTCTTATTGTATCAACCTTTTTTAAAATGTTCAATCAGTTTATATTTCAAGATCACAGAAACATTTATTGACTGTTATCAGACTAACACTCACTCAACACACTGAACCATAATAAGAATATTGATTATATTTAACAATATTTATCTTTATTTTCTCATGTTTCCCAGCTCCTCTACTCACTCCTAAAATTACCAGAGACTCTTCACAATGTTCATCATCATCACCATCACCATCATCATCACAGCAGAATTGTTCATTGTTGTGTTCAGTGGTGAATATGAGTCATGTGACTCTCTCCTGGTACAAAGGAAACAGTTTATTGTCCAGCATCAGTGTGTCTGATCTCAGCATCAGTCTCTCTCTACCTCTGGAGGTGGAATATCAGGATAACAACACCTACAGCTGTGTGCTCATCAATCCCATCAACAACCAGACTCAACATCTCAGCATCACTCAACTCTGTCACACATGTTCAGGTGCAGCTGATAATAGTGTTTATATACACACATTAACGTACATAAATGTTTCTCTTAATAATCACAACACACATTCCTCCAGGTCCTCCAGAAGACTCTGTATCTCTAGTACTGATCTCTGCTGCTGCTGCTGGATCTCTGTTGATTGTAGCTGTTGTTGGGATCTTCTGGATCTGCAAAAAACAAAGAAAAACTGATCAAGAAGGCAAGTGTTTCTTAATAGCCATAATTATCATTTAATGACAATTATTCTCATAATGTTTGGAATTAATACCCTTTAATATGGGAAAGAAGTGAAATACATTGGTTCAGGTAATTTATGTAGATTACACATATCATAAACATGCATTAACTCTTAATGCTTTGACAGCACTAAGAAGGCATACATTAAGAAGAATCAGATCTAGTTAAGATTGAGTTTTGTTGTTGTTTAATGCATCTGGTAATTTTATTGAAACAGATGAGACTGATGATGAAGAGATCATTTACGCCGAACCTACTTTCTTCGAACAAAATCTACCTAAAATGGTAGGATGATTTATTTATTTCAGTGTGAGTCATATTTCGATGGCATTGTGTTTTTATAATGATTTATTACATACATCACACAACAGCACCATAACAGATATTTATAAAAATCATTCAATGCAAGAAAATCTACACACATCCTGTAATATTCACAATACTCATTGTATCATTAACTAAAAAAAAAAGAATATTTCAACAAGTTTATACATCAAGACTAGAATCACTGACAGTCCACTAAAGTCCACTGACACAAATAATGTTTTGTTAAACAAACTTAATACATTTAGGTTCTTGTATGAAAAAGCTTTTAGCTAGCAATAGCACAAGTAAGCATACTAAAAATAATTTCATTTAATAATATATGTAACATATGTGATGAGCAAATAAGAAGAGATTGTTGTCAGTGTTAGCATTAGCATGGCTATTGCTCATTGACAGTACTAGCGTTAGCATGATTGTTGGTCATAATGTAGCCGCCAACAGACCAAGCAGAACTGAAACCACACAAAAACTCACAGACAACAGAAACTCTTCTAAATCTCCAATATAACCTTCCCAAATCTTTCCCTTTACTCAAAAAGAAAAAAAAAATGTAATGTTTCATTTACTCAAAATCCTGGTCAGTACCTGGATGGGAGACCTCCTGGAAAAAAAACAAAAAAACAGGTTGCTGCTGGAAGAGGTCTTGTGCAACCAGAAGGGGTAGCGCATACTGTGGTCTGTGTGGGTCCTAATGCCCCAGTATAGTAATGAGGACACTATACTGTAAAAATAAATAAATAAATAAAATAAAAAAACCACTGTCCTTCAGATGAGATGTTAAAGTTAAACCAAAGTTCTGACTCTCTGTGGTCACTAAATATCTGACCCTTCTTGTAAAGAGTAGGAGTGTAACCCTGGTGTCCTAGGCCAAAAAAAAACAAAAAAAAAAACACGTAATTTCACATTGAATCTCAATGACTATTTGGGATGCCACATTTTTAATTTTATTTATTTATTTATTTTATTTTTTTTTTAAAGAGACTTAAGGAGGAGGATCATGCGGAGGAGGATTGTGTGGCGTACACATCTATCATCAGCATTAGAAGATGATCTTAAACCTTTTCTAAGTACCAGATCCAGCTGCAGGATTGTAGGATTGTCTTCACTATAGGAATCTCCAGAGACGCTGTCAGATTGAGAGTCTATGGCTGAGTTTTGGGATTGGTGAGAAGAATCAGCACATGTAGCACTAATTCTAAGTCTTTAAAAAAAAAAAAAACTGCAGTACAATGCAGTGCATTGTAGTACAAGGTTGCCAGTTATCCATACTGTACAACAAATGTAGCGTTTTCATATATATATATATATATATATATATATATATATATATTATTATTATTATTATTATTATTATATTATTTTTTTCACATTTGTCTCTTACACCCTCAAAACTAATTCATACTGTGTGTACATATCATTATGTATCATTTATTCTCTCTCTCTCTCTCTCCCTCTCTCTCTATATATATATTATATTTATTATCTTAATGTGGTTTGACCTGTGCCACATAAATTCTTCATCAGCATGCAGTGCTACTGGAAGTTTGGTGTTCATGTATGTGGGGAGGTGAGTGTTAGAGGTGTTAATGACGTGGTTGAGAGTATTTTTTTTTTCCATTCCTATGACGGAAGTCGTAGTAGCGTGACTTCTTCTAAATGCAAAGGTTTTAAGAATTCAAATCATGCAAGGAACCAAAGAACTGACTCAACTGAATGAGTCTTTCACAAATCACTCAACTGATTCATTTTCCCTGTTCAAATACTCACACTTGTGGCCTTTGCACTTAACCACTTGACTACTTTTATGACATATTTTGTCAGATTTGGCCCAAGTGATCATGAAGACCACAACTGTGTGCAGAACTTTTCATAACCTAATGGGACACTCTTAAAGTATGTATGTTTGTATGTTTAGTTCTTTCTGTCTTTCAAATTTGAGGTCTGCTTTGGCAATACAAATGATTTTGTATTATTAAATGAACGTCTTAAAATCCTGTATTCTAGTTTGATTCTTTAACTTTTTTCTTTTACCATGTTTATTTCTATGTAACAGAGGTTTGTAAAATGCATTTCACTGCACACATAGGGCCAGTTTTACTAAGCAGGGCCCATGTTACTCTGTTCCACTAATTACCCCCTGTCCGACGCCCCTGACTCCTACAAATGAATATTCAATAAAGTCAGGCACAAAAATAGCCTAACTGTGTCCATGCCTTTTCAGCGCTAATTCGCCACTGCGCGTCTTTAGTAAATTCTGACAGTACTATTTTAACACCAAAAGACGGTTTGCACTGGTGCAAGCTGTTAAACTGGCCCTAGGTATGGTTGTAAATGGGACAAATAACTACTATAATGGAACGCCATCTAGTGTACTAAGAATTTACCTTTCCAATATTAGATAGTATTTGCGGCTGGTAGTTTTTTTTAGGTCAGACGTTTCACTGAACGACTGAAGAAAAAGTTTCACATGCTTGTTTTGTTTGTGCTGGTGCCGTCTGACAGGTAAGTTACAAAAGCATGGGTACATTTTTCAGAACAGTGTTACTGAGATAATACTGTGTGATCTGCTTTGCAGTCCGGTCAGTCTCTGTTTGCCAGATGTGATTTACAGCCCTGGAAATGTCATCAAAATGTATTAAAATGTTAAAGAAAATGGCTCAGGCTCAGATTGTCAGAAAGAGGCTCAAAAAGGTTTTCTGGAGAGTTTTAAATATTTATTTTAACGATTATTACTGGACATAAATAATCTCTTAATCTCTAAAAGTTATTAAAAACAATTCTGCAGGAATCATAAACAACAACAAAGGTCAAATAATGAACTTGTAACTACAGCTGAGTTCAGGACTTGTAAACCAACAGAACTCATCATTTGTTCTTCAGGTGTGTTTGGTGTTGAGACAAATGAAATACAGTCGGTGTGATGAAGAGAGATTTTGTTACTCTAAACACTGATGTTACTGAAATATATTGATGAAGACGTAATATGGAAATATGGAGCTGAAAACTCATAGCTAAAATCAGCATTGAGAAACAAATCTTCACATTTGATGTTGCTGAGATTTAGAACTCTCCAGAAGAATGACAAAGAGATTTATAAGCTGTTGTTGAAATAGCTAAAGTAACAGAACAGTTTGAGTTTTCACTGTTTGTCTGGATCTGGCATGCTTTATGGTGACTAACAACCAACCCTTGCTGATGCTCTTGTGTGCTGTATGTTAATTTTTGTTATTTCTTGTCGTTCATTCGTTGTCATCATGCATGTTTTGCAAAGCATTATTTTGCTTCGCTTCAGCTATGATAAAGAAACACTCACTCTTGCATTTCGGGGACAGAACAATGAAGGGAAGGGTTTGTTTGTGTTGGTTTTGATTTCAAATATCATTGGCATTTCTCAGAAATCACTTACTGCAGCTTTAAGGCAGTACATACTCTCACTTGATCTCCTAATAAAATACTTTATATATTCGGGATTTATTTGTGTTGTTATTGTTGTGGCATGGCCTCACCCATCAATTCTGTTTCTGTGGTGATCATAATAATGGACAATCCAAAGGAAAACTGTTCTTTCATGTGTTACTACCTTATCATAAAGCAGAATCATAGTGCCATATATTAATCAATAATAATATATTTAATAATAATAATACATAAAGAATATGCAACTTCTTCAAGGCTGGGTTGTTCAAACCCAAGCTCTAATCAGGTGCTTTCCCCAAACATCCAGATATGAAGTGCTTTTTCTCAGAGGTTTCAGACAATATTCTACATTATTTACTCATGTTTTTTAAAGATGAAAATAAAGTAAATGCTTTAATTGTAAATTGTAAAAATCATGTAGATTAGGGGCCCCAATGACCTGTGACCTAAGCTGTCATAGTAAGTCAGAAGAGTAAATGTATGTTTTAAGGTGTTGGGTGCTTTCCGCAAACCAAGGAGAGAGGAGTGAGATAACATGTAGGTTATACTCTTCAAATTTCTTGAAAGTACTTATATTTTGAAAAATAATATTAATTAGCAACTTACTCTAAAGGATATATATTGAAGCAGAAGTGGATTTCAGAATCCATCCCTTCAAACCTCAATTAACACAGATCTTATAGATCTGAGATATCAGGCCCTGTCCAAACGAACGCGGTTATTTTTAAAACCACAGCTTTTTCAATGCGGCAGCCAGAGGTTACTGAACATTTCTGAAAACTCCTGCCAGGGTGAAGATTTTCAAAAACTGGGGTTGCAGTGTTATCGTGCAGACAGCAAGATTTTGGCTTGTGACGTCGGAGTATGCACTGTTATCTCATCCTATTGGAAACTTTTTCAGGCTTCTGATTGGCCAACATGGCTTTACGGTTGAGATTATATCGCCACCTGTTGGTTTGGCATGCTCTTGACAGTGCTTCATAGCATGCATTTGCGTTTTCATGTGGATGGAGATTTTTTATTTTTTTTTAAATGGAAGAAGGGATTGTCACGTGACGTGCTCATAAACCTAGTCGCACTTGAGTAGAGCTCTATACGTTTGGCCCCTTTTTGCTGATATTTTTCCTTTTATTTTAAGTTTTATTCATTAATAATACTTTCCCTTATGGCATACAATCGGAAACAGCAGGAGTTGTCTCCATCGGCTTCTCTGATTAAGAAGAAATCCAAGCCACCGATTGCGAGCGATATGATGGACAAGATGGCAAACACTGTTACACACTTTGAGGTCATTCTAAGAACTGAGTTGACGGCGATACAGAACGAGTTCGCTTCTCACATGTCAGTTGTTCAGTCGCTATGCTCTAAACCGGATCTTCTTACTGGGGAGATGAGAGAACAAAAGAAAGTTGTCGCAGATCGAGTAGCCGCGCTCGATCAACAGGATGTGAACTTACGGGATTGCAATATTTCGCAGCAATCTGCATCTGGTTGGATTGCCTGAAGGTTGCAAAAAGGACGACCCCATGGGCTTTTTGAAAAGATCGCTACCGATGTGGCTCCCGTCTCTGGCGGGCAAAGAGATTGAAGTGGAGCGAGCACATCGCGTGTACACAAGGCTCTCCCAAGGCTCTCCTCAGATCGCGCTAAACACTTGGGTAAAGTTGGTTTTATATTAGCACATTCGGACTTCTGCATTCAATTACTTTGTTAACCACACTACATTGGACATTCAGTGGACATTCGCAAGTAAATATGCCATCAAAACAATACTTGGCCATTTTGATCAATTGTGAAAAAAGTAGGTTGACAATGATGTTGCTGATTAGAATTTGCAAAAAATAACTTTATTGCACATATAATTCGAAAGTTATTGAACGCGGAAATGAGTGAATGTTGTGAATATGCAAACATAAAACCAACTTTACCCAAGTGCGCTAAACCACGGGTTTTCATCTTTAAACTGTTGCGGTGCACGGAAAGGGAGCTCATTCTGTGGGCTGCCAGACTTCACGCCCTGGTGAAAACATCTGACGGAGCAACGCTGTCTTTCTTTCCAGATTCTTCTCCGGTCACCGCAAAAAGAAGTGCATTTGCGCCAATTAGGAAGGAAATGAGAGAAGCTGGCATCCAGAATTTTCTTCTTTATCCTGCAACGCTGAAGGTCATTCTCAATCAAGGTGTACCTAAAATGCTACACTCCCCAGAAGAAGCAAGAGTTTTTCTCAGATCCTTTTCATCCACCAACTCTCAGTGATCTTCAGCTGGACATTTGCTGTCTAATCAGAGAAGATGTAACGTAAAAACGTAATATTTAATTTAAAGGAAATAGTTTAATTTAGCTCAAAGGGAATCATTTATGATTTTATAGGGAATTTGAACAGAATCGCTGTTTTGACGGCTGATCACTGAGGCGGCAGCGATTCACTGAAGAGGCGGGTATAACAATCAACTCTGCACTGGATATTAAAATCCAAAATATAGTGAAAACACTATTTAATAGCACAGTAACAAGATCGACAGATTAAGACATTAACTTGTGAGCACAAAACACAAGATACTTCTCTTTTCAATATAAATAAGATTTTATTTGATAAATCTAAGACATGTAAACTAATCTAACACATGAACACAAGCATTCACACATTCACACGTTGCAGAAAGAGAGAGAAAAGAATGAGTTAAAGAGAACGAAAATATGAAATCCCAAGTTTACAGCAATATGTGCAATTGCATAGACCTGAACAACATCAATCACTTATTTAACCCTCGCTTTGAGTTTCTCAATGAGGCTAAAATTTGTATTAAACTGCACCGACTCAGCAAAAGTCTGGAGATTACTTGCTTGCTTTTCCTATCGGATTCCCTTTTGTCTTCGTTGTCACGGGGGGTTTTCCCAAGTTTGCTGATTGGTTGGATGTTCAGTAGTCATTGAAGTGACATCTTGGGAAGCCAACGGTTGGGCGTTGGCTGAGGATGCGGAGTTGTGGCTGGTAGAAGTTTTGAGGTGGTCACAGACTCGAGTTGAACTCGACGCATGACGGCACAACTTACACTGAGAACACGAAACTCGCAACGGAAAAGAAAAGAAATTAAAGTAAAAGAATAAAAGATGTAACGAGACTAGGTGGGTTTTCTTCTCATTGTGGTGGCAGCTGGCACTTAGGCCAGAGCACGCTCAAAGAGCAGCGTCAAAACGCGGTGGCAAAAGAGAAGAGCAGAGGAGAAGGGACTAAGAGAGCTAAGAGCTAAGAGAGAGTTTGATGGTGTCCTGAGTTTTTAAACTCGGCTTTCAGACCGTCCCATCTGGACGTCTTGACCAATTAGATATTATCTTTGCTTGAGGTGTTGCTCCGTTTCTCCACCCAATCAATAAATCAACATGTTATCTGATCAGTCACATGGTCCGAATTTTCCCGCTCTTGTAAAGTATAATTTTGGACATGATTTCTATAACAAGACTATGATACATTTGACAAAGAATTGATTGGAAGAAACATTTAAAGCATGAATTTTCAAACTCATACATACCAAACACATATGAATCCTTCAGCTATTCAATAATGATTAAAAAGACATACATAATATGTGATTAAAACATGATAGTTACTTGTGTGGGTTACATACATGATATGGAGTTATGCATAAAAATGTCCTTTTAAGATGATTTTTGGTGCATATGAAAAAGAAAGTCTCTGTATAGAACAAAAAGGTGTTCTTTGGGCAAAGGAATTTCAGTCTGGTCTTTGTCTTGTATGGGTGTGGGGGGAAAGTCAATCTAAAGACGCTCGTGATTTCCAGCGTGGAACCCATGTGATGGCCATCTCTTTGACCATCAGTCTTGATTACTTGCCCCAAATTTGACAGTCTCCTTCCTGCATTGGAATTATCAATAAGTGTTCCTTTTGTTTTAATCTTGTGAGCTGTTCTGTGAAAGAGTTGGTTAGTTTGCTTGCTTCAGACTAGTTGGAGCTAGGAATCTGATTTACGACGTCCCGTTTCCTTGGGCCTCTCTCTCTGGAATTTTGGCTCCTCAGGTTTCAATGTTCTGATCGCATCTTAAATTTGTCTGATTCAGTCTCTGATATTCTACAAAGAGATGCTCTAAATGGTTAGGTAACTGTGTTTTTCACTGTTCACTTTAATGTTCACTTCTTAATTCATAGTTACTAGAAGCTTTCATTGTGCATACAGTACCGCTTACTGGTTATGATGTTACTTTATTTATGTTTTAGTTGTATTCTTTCGCTCTCTCTTTTTTTTTTAATAGAGATACTACCTAGTCAATATGTGACTATGGGGCCAATGTTGGTGCTTCAGTAATGTGCAGGTTTTTGTTGACGCCATGGATCATATTAAAGGGTGCTGGCAGATCAAGGTTTGTTCTTGGTTTGATCTGCCATAGTTCATGGGAATGTGTTTACATTTTTTTGGATAGTGATGGGAAGGGTGAGGGGGTGGTTTAATGGTAGACTCAAATGGTGTTATTTTCAAACTTGTATTTTGTCTTATTATGCAGTAATTCTGTTTGATACCTATGACTGACCTTAATATTCTGAGTTGTAATATTAATGGCCTAAATGGCCTTCACAAACGTACAGGTTTTCTGGATTTTTTGCAAAGAAGAAAGATTGATATAGTGTTAGTTCAAGAATCCCATTTGAAAGAGGAGGATATACGCAGGTGTAATAATAAGTTTTATGAAGTGGTATCTCACTCATCTTTGGATACTTAAACCAAGGGTGTCCTAATATTGGTGCAGAGGACTTTAAATATTACTATTTTAGATAAAGGTTGTGATACAAATGGTAGAATAACACATATAAAAACAATAGTGGAGAATAGGAATATTGTATTTCTTTCTGTTTATGTCCCTTGTACTCCTGACCCTACTTTTTCCCCTTTTTTGTCAACCTATCTCTTGAAATTTTTGGATTTTGAAATTGTATTAGGTGCAGATATGAATCCTGTAGTGTCGCATATCCTAGATAGATCTGGAGCAAAGTAATCACACTCTCGTTTTTTGTTATGACAAACTTCGGCAATGTGTAACCTCATTCTCATTGGTGGATAGTTGGCGTTTATTAAATCCTTCTGCTAAGTCTTTCACTTTCTTTTCTGCTACCTTGTCCACAATGGACTCATAATAAAGTAAACACTCTGGGAGATATCTATGATGATAGTGGTTTAAAATCCTTCCAGAATCTCAAAACTCAATATAATCTGCCAGGCGCCTTCTTTTTTATGTATTTGCACATTAGATCGGCCCTACGGGCATATGGAACTCTCAACTGCCTGTTCACCCTCTGCGCAAACCAGAGCCGATCCTCCCTATACGCAGAATACACAAGCTGCGTAGGGCCCCGAAACACCAGGGGGCCCCCTTGCTCTCAAAGATGTTTTAATTTTAGTTTCGTTTTTGAGTTTGGCCAGCGGTTATTGAAAACATGAATGATCATTTCTTTTAATGCGGTGCGCTGTCACCCTCTCTACGTAAAAATCAGTCAAATCATGTAACGTGAATGTCGTACAGTCTCTTGCTCAAAACTAAAAAAACTAGTTGAAAGCGTACCGAGCCACAGAAGAGATACTGTTTCTCGAGCGCTTTCCGCGAGCGTGATTCGAGACGGAGTGAAACACGGACAAATGCGTTAGTTACATCCATTCTTTCATCCCAAACACAACACCCCCCCCTACCACCCACCCGCCCGCCGGTGACAAAGTTTTGCGTAGGGTCCCCAGAAGTCTAGGATCGGCACTGGCGTAAACTACTCCTTCCTTCTGAGGAGTCTCCCTCCTCTGATTCAGTCATCTATCTCTTTCTTCTTGAGCATTCAAACAAACCTTTATCTATTACAACTATTTGGATCTTAATGAGGATGTGCATGTTTTATTTTTGGATTTTTTTGGGGGAGTGCCCCTCTCTCTCACCTTTTTGGACTCAGCTCTCACAGGACCCATCATATTTCTTGGGTACTGAGATATGTTTGACTCTGCGCCATTTTTTCATGAATGACGTCTTCACCTTGTCTGTCCAACAAAAATGTTTACTGTTAGCTGCAGCAAAATATTGCCAGTCAACCATAGAAATCCTCCTCACACAATGGACAGACGAACCTGGACTGTGTGTTTGTTGGACATTATCTCGATGGAACTCTCAACTTCTCGTATACATGGATCTAATGTGAAAACTGTAAATTCATGGCATTCAGCTTTTAATGTTGTCATCTTTTCTAAAATCTTTGTAAAAATTATTTTATTGTTATTTATTTATCTATTAATATTAATTATTTTTATGATTAATATTTATTTATTTTATTTTATTATTTATTTTATTTTTATTTTTTAAAGTCTACCAGGGGGTGGGATGGGTTGGGTGGGTTCTAAATTTTTACAGCTGCTTTTTGTTTGGGGGGGGGGGACTCAATACCCAGGTACGCGTGGACATGGCCTCAGATTCAGTGGTAATAGCATCTCATTTCTGTTGCTTCCTGTTTGAACAATAACATACTCAATTAAACACATTCTTTAGAAGGAAGTAGGCCTACATATTTTTGCATTTTTTAAAGATGATTTTCCTACAAATTGGAATACTCACCCGTTTCTTCCTTATGCACTTGCAACAGCAAAAATACACAATGACAGCTGCCACCAGAACACCAACACATATTCCAAATATAGCAAAGGACGACAGACCTGGATCTGAAGACAGACAGTCATTATTAGTGAAGAGCATCTGTTTTTACTGATATCTTTGGTATTTTCTACTTTGGGCACCAGTTGTATGATACTGATTTAACCAGTGATGTTTAGTTTTAAGTATAGCGGTTAAAACATCACCACAGCACAGTGAGCTCAACAAGAAACAGCTGCTTTTTTCCCATCAGTAACATTAGTAAACATCTTGCTGTGAAAATTGTGTCATTTTGACATGCATGTGAAGGTGATATGAGATTCACGTCATGTACAGTATATATAAAATGAAATGAAATAAAAAGATTTATTGATTTGTTTTCGAAATGCTCAAGGGGAAGATTCCTGAATGTTTAAATGACACTCACCAGTGACAGTAACGCTGAAACTCCTAATGAAGCTGATCTTGACGTCCCTGTTGCTCATATGTAAATAATAAAGTCCAGAGTCTGTGGTTCTGGTGTTTGTGATGGTCAGAGATCCAGTCATATAATCCACCTCCAGTCTGTCTCTGAATCTGTCTTTACACTGATCATATGTACAGATCTTACTTTGGTATCCTGTGACTTCAGCAATAAGACTGTCATTAAAATACCATGTCATCAAGTCATTTGATTTTTTTATTAAACCAGTAGGTAAAATGACAGACTTTCCCTCATTCACAGACTTTCTCATCATTCCAACAGCTTCTGAAAAGAGGAATTATATAATTAAAAATAAATAAACTGTGATCATAAAATGATATAAACTGTAAATGTACTATAAGAATGTCTAAATGTTACCTTTATAATAAAATGATATGATTTATTAAACGTATATAACCTGCCTTTCACTCAAGAACTCACCACTGACAATGACACCAAAGATCTTTGTACTGTTGCTGTTGTTGCTGCTGATGATCTGTAGTTCGTAAACTCCAGAATCTGTGGCTCTGATATTCATGATGGTCAGAGATCCAGTCTGATGATCCAGCTTCAGTCTGTTTCTGAATCTCTCGTTACCATCATTACACTGAACATCTGTACAGGTAAAGATGAGATTTTGACTGATCTCAGCTATACAGATGTCTTCAGAATACCATCTAATCTTTTCTTCTTGGTCTGTTTTAGCATCTGTATATAGAGTGACTGAATCTCCCTCCTCCAGATTCACTCCATTTATAGGAATATCAGAAACACCTGATAAAGACATAAAGAGTTAATTATAAGCCAAACAAACAAACAAAAAAATACAGGAAAGTGTTTTGAAAATATGTTTTGCTTTTCAAGCCCTCCTCCTGGCGATCGTTTCAGGTTCTGGAGTATTAAAACAAATCAGTTTAGTGTTTGCGTATTTTTTTAAAGTATTATATGTCTAAATGCTGCGATCAATCTGTTTTACAGAAAAGAGAGACTGTGGGGGAAGAATATGTATGCAAACAAACATCAGAAGAACATCGATTCACACATGCACTCATCACTCGTGATGATCTTAAACAACACATAACTCGCATACAAATCCCTTTCCCCCACAGTAGAGGTCATTTTATAGACTCTAGATCCCTGATGAAATTAGTTTATTGCTATTTTGCACCTTATGAAAATGTTTTAATAATATGCATGTTTTAATTTCATGTTCATTTTACTTTATGCATGCATCTACTGAATTCAATTTATCAGCACTTTTAAACCAATTTAAAACAACAATTAAGAAATAATAGAAAACAATAGATAAAATAACTCTTTAAAATGCATTGATTGACTAAATAATGCTCACCAGTGACAGTAACCCTGAAGATCTCTATGATGAGGCTATTCTGTAGTTTATAAATACCAGAGTGCATGGTTGTGATGTTCATGATGGTCAGAGAGCCAGTCTGATGATCCAGCTTCAGTCTGCCTCTGAATCTCCTGTCACACTGATAGTCTTTACAGATATAACTCTGATTTCCAGCGATTGAAGCAATGAAAGTTCCATTACAGTACCATGCCATCAGATCATTTGTATTTTGTATTAGACCTACACCAGGATCTAAAGTGACAGATTCTCCCTCCTTTACTACCATTGTCACTGGTAGAAAAGCAGAAACACCTGAAACACAAACCAACAACTGTCACGACCGCAGACGGACTGTCCCATAGTAGCATATTTCTGCCCTCAGCCAGTTGTAAACTGTCTGCAATTTTCTCTGCGCTTGAGCAGCTTCACTAGTGACAACAGTGTCTCGTAAGCAATGCAGGTGTTGGATGTAAAAGTGAACAACAGTCTTCATTTTCACCCGCCATCAGAGCCACTGAAGAGGCAGTAGTTTAGACTTGCACTGAAACAGGAAAGTGCTGCGAATATGTATTTGACTGTTCTTAAGATATCAATGTCTTTGGTTTTTCAAGACACAGATATTGTTCGTATATGGCCCATATTAGAGATATTTTAACACCCATTCAGAAATGTCAAGTATATTATGTAACCTCGTCTCAGTCTTTCGCTTAGTTCAGTGGTTCAATCTGCTTTCCCTCTCTAAAAAAGTGCATGGCTACAATTTACTAAAACATCTACAAAAATTATATTTATCATTTGCTTAAAGGGATGTTGTAACAAAAAACCACTTACCAGCCATAAATGCACAGACTGAGAGCAAAACAAAGAGCCACATTTTAAACCGATTCACAAAACGCTGATCCTGTGTAAATAAAGGTGTTTCTCCATATAAATGCACAAGTAAAAAGTGCGTTCTTCGTATAAATGCAATCTCGATGAAAGCTGTTTATCACTATTGACGTGCCTATAGGTAAAACTCCTGTGTTCTTGCTCAACTGGTTTAACCAAGGGCACACCTGAAGAGAAAAGTATTTAAGTCTTAACAAGAACTAGAAGAATTTAAACGATAAATTTCCTTCAGAAATACTTAAGGTGTGTACAACTACAAATACTAGTGCGACGTCTAATGTCTAAACTAGGAAACCAAAGAACTCATTTATTATGAGTAAATCAGATGTTTTTATTGGCATTATAACATGAACATACAAATATCTTTCACATTATTTATTGCTTGTTTCAGAAAGAAAATGGTGTTAATAGGCTGATTTAAAGTTGGAGAAAACAAAACAAACAAACAAAAAAAGGATTTTGCTGAAAGAAGATGCAAATTTTTGTCTTTTACCACAAAACAAAATCTCTTTATATCCACAAATCATTTGAAATATTTGTTTAGCTTATTTAAAACACTGGTGTTAATTAGTGAAAACATTAAAAAAACAACAACATTAAAACATTAGTAAAACATTTGTGTTAATGAAGCTAAATTATCTCTGTTCAGCTTGTTATCCTTTACTGATTTATATCGTGGCAAAATCCATGGTACAAATGACAGTATTTTAGTTCTGACATCAATAATTTACATGACAAAATTAGACATCATAATACAAAAAATGACTGTGATTTTAACAGTAAAAAACTGTGAAAATGCTACAGTAAAAACCTGTTAAATGGTTAATGGTAAGTTCCAGTAAAATTTACAGGGAAAAACCGTAAACTGACATTCCCAGAATTCCCTGCGTTGCATTTCAAATTTTGTTTGAATTTGATGTTTTTTCTTTGAAATAATTATGTTTCGTCTTTTCTTATCAGCTATGTTTATTAGGGTTGCATGTTACATCTAATGTTGTTAAATTACGGTATTTAACTGTAAATTTAAGTTAAACCCATAAAACCTAAAATGTTGTTACCGTATTTTGTACAGTAGAATTCCGGCAACCACAGCTGCCAGTTTTTTACCGTAAATTTTACGGAATTTATTTTACTGTGTATGTCTACCTGTTCTACTCTATTCTATGCTAAATTTAGACATTTACAATGAACATAAAGACAAATCCAAAAAAAGGCATACATTTTTATTTTATGTTGTCATCATTGCTTTAATTTAAGGAGATAAAATGGTCCTTGTCAAGCTTGATTTACACAGTAATAAAAAATGTATCAAATTATAAAAGTTTTAGGTGGGTTTTTGGTGATCTTTTGGAAATCGTCAACCAAATCTGGCAACATTGTTAAACGTCAGTATGATAATCAATAAAGCAGTAATAAGTTGATATTGTCCATCTAGAAATATATGCAGTAGTTTCATACTGAAGCTGCCGAAAACATGAATTTACTGTGAGGTTCATGCCAAGACAGGTAAAGACAGGAAACCGCAGCTGTATTGCAAATAACTGCAATAAAAGATTGTTGAAATTAACAGATGATTTAAAACAAAGCAAATACTTTAAAATGAAGGATATTCTGGAAACTTATGATGAGGACAAGGATCATAATAACACTGATTTTGCACAAAAACACTGCTTTATATTTCTGGCAATTATATCACTTTGCGCAGTTTTCATTTCTATCGATCATGTATTTACTTGGAGCCTCTAATAAATGTGTTTTATGTAAAGTATTTAACAGTTATTGCAAATTCTGCAATAAGGATCAAGTGGCAGAGGATCACATGGCATACACAACTATCGGCATTACAAGATGATCTTAAACCTTTTCCAAGTACCAGATCCAGCTGTAGGGCTGTCTTTGCTATAGGAACCTCCAGAGACATCGTCCAGTCTAGTTTCCCCCAAAAATCCCAATAAACATACAGCAGGGTGATTCTGAGGGTCTTCAAGTGCACTGTAAAAACTAAGTGTAATTTTAACTGTAAAATTTTGTAAAAATGCTACTGAAAAAAACTGTTAACAGTAAGTTCCTGTACTATATACAGGGAAAAACTGTAAAAGATCTAACCAGACATTTCATGTAATTTTACAGTAAAATGCTGTTAATTGTACAGTTTTTAGAAGTAAAAATAATAATAAAAAAAAAACTGTAAGCTTATATTCCCAGAATTCCCTGCATGACACTCCACATTTGAAAGTATTTTGTTTAAATAATCATGTTTTTTAATAGTTTTTGTTATCAGTTATGTACATTTGGGCTTTATGTTACATCTTCTGTTGTTTAATGAAAGTTTATTGCATTAAGTATTATGTGTGTTACCATTATAGTGTTTTGTGTTTACATGAATGACTCTGTACACCTTCTATATATTAGTATTTTACTTCTGCTTGTGGCGAAGCTACTTGTGATGAGCTTTGATTCTTCATGTGGCTTTCTCTTTTACCACCTGCATTATTGTGGTGGTTGTCAGTAAGTTAAAGGTACAAAACAGATTTTAATAGCAGTGTGTGTTGTTGAATTTAGTAGTTTACATTCAAATTTCCTTGTTTGTAAATTACAGTTTTATACTGTAAATTCTACAGTTTTGTTCTGTGAATGTGTTTACAGTTTTTCTGTATTTTTTACAAAATTATTCTGGCAAAATAACCACAGCTGGCAAAATTATTTTGTAAAAACTACAGAATTTTTTTTTTTTTTTTTACAGTGTGTGATTTTCAGAAATGGACTAAAAAAAATAACAATTGTCTTTACCAATAAAAGTCTTTTACCAATTATACATAATATATAACCAATACAGCATTTTCATATTTGACTCTTAAACCCTCAAATCTAATTCATACGGTGTGCGTTCATCTATATGTCTGTATTTGTTGTAATGTGGTTTGGTCTGTTCCACATAACTTCTTCAGAAACATGCGATCTTACTGGAAGTTTGTGGTTCATGTCAGTTCGTGTGTATGTGTATGTTTGAGGTGTGAATGTAGTTGAGGGCCATTTTTTCCATTCCTGTCATTATGTTGCTCACGGTCTGGCTTCTTCTAAATGCAAAAGTTTTAAGAAAGAATTCATTTGAGCCAAAGACCTACACAGTACCTACACATTTTGTAATTGCAGTTTTAATTATTTTTTTTTTAAACAACAATAACATTTTTACAATTTAGTTGTTATCTTTTCTGAGACAGATGGGCTTGACACAAATATGGTCATGTTTAATAACTAAAGCTGCTTTCTGATTTTTGGTGTAGTGTGATACCTAAGCCATAATATCATGTTAATTTCCTCCAAGCAACAGGGAAATACAAAATACCAAGACCCACCACAAATATCTTCTACTAAACCACCACTAGCAGGGATAGTCATCAGTGTAGCAAGATGCTATTTGCCCTTCTCACAGGGATTAACTGGCCACTTAAATTGACAAATCTTTGTCCTTTGGCATTTCATTGTAAAGAAAGTGTTCAAACCACTGGAACACAGCTGACAATAGGCTGCGCTATGAACAGATCTCACAGTAGAGCAGTCAAATATGATGCAGATTCTCTTCAAACCGGTCTTTTGAGTTGAGCTGGTTCAAAAAAAAAAAAAAAAAAAAAGTACAGAATCAAACTTTGGTTCTGGGTTGATGACAAGATGAACAACCTAAGTAGCACATCCGAGAACCGAAATATAACATTTTTTAGCTAAATCAAGGAGTTTATAAGACTGGTTTATATAGACTGCTTTCTATACTTTAGATATGTGGAATAAATCCGTTTTTTGGTAACAATGTCTGTAACGCTGTTAGGTGTGATGCTCAAACAAGATGTATAGGCTACATGTGAGACATAAAGCATCAGAATGAAACTAACCCTCAAACATCATTAACTTAAGTAAATAACAGGCAGTAATCAGCAATGCGTTCACACAAATGACTTTAGCCTGTTTGAATGTTTCATTATTATACCAAGACAGTGTGGGGTAGTCGTGGGTGGGGTTTGAAACAATGTTAAAGATTAGTGCATCAGAGGAAGATAATCTCACTTTAAAGGAATTTGATGATGACAAAATCCAAATAAAAGCTTGTAAGGGACTGTGAAGATCTGCCCCTGCTATTGAACTGACACTAACTTTGACATCCCAGAGATGCTTGGTATTTAAAGTCATGTCAACATGGTGACACGAAAGGAGATGTGCAGAGAGATAAAAAAGGGTCACATTCAATCAAATAATTTTATAAACGAGTCAATATTCTTACCTTAAATTATAATAATTGTAAACATGCAGTGACACAGTAGAATGCAGAGGTGTTCTGAATTAAAGAGGCAAAGTCCTCACTGTGTTTGTTTGTTTTATGAGCATGAAGTGGCGCCTTCAGACCTGATGAGGGGCACTCAACCATTTTATCAGGGTCCCAGGACATACTCCCACATGAGGCTGAATCCTTAGCCTATTTGTTTTTATATTTTATTATTGTCAAGAACAGCATCCCATACAGTGTGCCCTTGTATTAAAGTGCCTGAGTAAGGTGTGTGTACTACAAATACTGTATTAGAGCGACATCTAATGTTCAAACCAGGAACACACAATTTAATCCATGAGCGAAGCTGATGGTTTTAACATCATTAATCACATAAACATACAAATATCTTTCATTATCTTGAGCTGAGTTTTTGCCTTTTTCATAAATATTGTGTTTATATAGGCTGATGCAAAGTTAAGAAAAAAAAACACTTACAAATAGCCTATTCTGCTCATTAAAAGACATGAGATTTTTGTCTTTTAATACAAAACAAAACCTCTTTTATATTTACAATATTTGAATAGCTTACTAAAAACACAAACAGCAGTGTTAATGAAAGTAAATTATCTATGTCCAGCTTGTCTTGATTTATATCATTGCAAGGTCCATAACACTGTTTTAACCCTGACATAAAACATCTGACCATGATACCATTTTGAATTCCTAATTCTACCTGTTGTGCCCTATCTACCCTAAAATTACATATTTACAGTGAGCACAAAACAAAAGACAAATCAAATAGCTGAAGACAGACAATCTTACCTAAAACAAGAAACATTCAAGTGATAACTTTTATCACATGATAATATTCATAACATAAACAGATCAAGAAAAAAAATAGTTAATGTCATTATATAAGATCACACTAAACATGCTTCCCGAACAGAACTGAGAGAAATGGAGATAACACACATAAGAGTGTTATGTTTCAATGTAGCATTTCTCCTGACAGCACTGAATGATACAGTCTTTATCAATATTGGCAATGATACCAGTAACAACACAACATGGGACAAAATACCTGATCTGTCAAACAGATTATCATTAATAGGTCTTGCAGTGTAAATGACATGAAACTGAGAAATGTCTCGTTGTTTGTGTCTGGATCACTGACTATAGCAGCTTTAATGAAGTTACACATACTGAAAAACATCAAGTACTTGCTGTTCTATTGCTGGCAAAATGTTACTTTGTTTCTTTTTTTATCACTGATTTATTACTTAAATCCCAGGAGTTAAATCCCTTTCCTCTTGTTTCATTCCAGAATAAAACTCATTTACAATGCAATTTTTCCTTATGTAAAAAAAAAATGCTTATGTACTTATAATTTACAATATTAAGACATAGCTTAAATATTAAAACTGTAAATAAATGTGAAGAACCTAAGCATCTGACAATATAAAAATGGCTTTTGTTAAAAGCTTGATTCTTTCACAATATTTACATTACATAACTTTTTAACACTGAACATTTACAGAGTATTTGCAGATACAAAACTTATTTAATAACTTAGTTATAACTTTATTCTCTTTATACAAGTTATTTTGTGTGACTTCTTGTATGAGCATTGGTTATTAATAGTTTTGTGAATAAAATCTGACTGTGTATCTTTACACTTTTCATCAGTTTAATATGCTGAATTAATATCAATGTTGGAAACAGTTGTGCTAATTAATATTTTCGAGGAACCTGTGAAATTTTTTCATGATTCTCTGAATAAAAAAAAATAAAAAAAAGTTAAAAAGCACAGCATTTATTTAAAATGGAAATCTTTTCTAACAATATAAGTCTTTACCATCACTTTTTAATCACGATAACACATCCTTGCTGAAAAAAGTATTAATTTATTTCAAAGAAAGAAAAAGAAAAAATATATACTGACCCCAAACATTTGAACGGTGTGTATATTGTTACAAAGGATTTCTATTTTAAATAAAAGCTGTTCTTTTTAAATTTTATCAAAAAATCCTGGAAAAAAGTATCACAGGTTCCCAAAAAAAAAAAAAAGCAGCAAAACCGCTTCTAACATTGACAATAAATTAGAATGTTAGAATGATTTCTGAAGGATCATGTGACACTGAAGACTGGAGTAATGATGTTGAAAATTCAGCTGTTTCATCGGAAGAAGAAATTATATTTTAAAGTATACTAAAATAGAAAACCATTATTTTAAATTGTAATATTTCACAATATTACTGTTGTTTTCTGTAACATTGATCATATATATATATATATATATATATATATAGAGAGAAAGTGAAAGTGAAGTGTGGCCGAGTACGGGTCATAGTGTCACGCCCATGGACTCTGTCACGATTCGCTGCCGGAAGGAACGCAGGAGACGCGGAGAAGCCTTAAACAGTCTTTTAATGAACAAACACAGGGGTAACTCCACAACAGGAACGAGGAATGACACACGAACATAACTTGTAGACCCGACAGAGACACACGGAATGGACTAGGACTTATAAACATGGGGCAGTCAGGGAAACACAGGTGCAGGGAATTAATTAATTAACCAAGGGAGAAACTGGGTCAGGGAACACATGGGGAGGGAAAACACACACAAAACAGTCCAAGGGCGTGACAGATAGGGTGATCAGGACATCGAATCTGGAGGGGTTTATTGCTATAACAACCTGCTGGATATACATTTTCCCACTTATTACATGGCTACTTCCCACATAATAAATAATTTGACCCAAAATATAATCAATATATTTAATTAGCTCTTTAAACACAAAGCTACCGCAAAGAAAAACAGTTCCTAACAAACTGCTTTGTACCTAGACAACATTCAGATAAGATGAGATAAGATTTTTAGCAACCATCGAAGCGCATTCTGGGAACCAAAAATCGTTAGCTGGGCTAGATGAAAGAGAAATCCAAAATGTGCAGGTTTGAGAAGCTAAAGATTTGAGACTTATTTATTTTTTTTCTCTAATACTTTTTATTTGAAATAAAATGTTCATGAAAAAAAGAAGAAATTGCAACCAAATGTGAAGCCCTTCATCTTTTTAACCACAGATAGCCTTCAACTACAAACTAATACACCCGCAACTAAAGCTCATGCATGAGATGTTTGTCCATCAACTGATCACACCACCGTTTTAAGGAAATCAGACCACAGCAGGTTTCTGTTTGACTTATGTTTCATGTTGAGCTGCTCGTATCACACCTCAGTAACACCTACAATGAGAGATGGGTAATAAATTTACCTGTTTTTTCATTCACTCTTACACTCTTCTTTTACATATTTAATACAGTTAGACAGTTACATTAAAAACAATGTTGAATTATAAAAATAATGAGTGTTTTTACTTTGAGAACAATTAAAGTCTTAATAAGAGCCAGAAGAGCATTTATATGTAACTATAACATACATAACTCTGTAGTGGGAGGATTCACACCATGTGTTTCCAGCAGACGGTCTTTTTTTTTTTTTTTAGATCAGACACAGAACTGGTAATGAAAATGTTTTGCATGCTTCTTTTGTTCTGTTTGTGCATGAGGCATCTGATTGGTGAGTTACAAAAGCATTTTTACTATTTCATTTCTTCTGTTTCAGAACATACTGTTGCTTTGCATTTGCTTTCCTTCCCAGGTCAATCAAATCAATCTGAGGTTTACGTTGCTCATCTGTCTGTTCATTATGTGAACTTTTGTCTTTTGTGTCTTTGATGCCGTTGATCAATTCACATTTAATGAATGCAAACTGATTTCAGTCTTTCTAAATCAACACGAGCTGGGTTCAAAATATTTTCATGTTCTTTAGGTGTGTCTGGTTCTGAGACAAATGAAACACAGTCGGTGTCAGTGATGGAGGGAGATTCTGTCATTTTAAACACTGATGTTACTGAAATACATGAAGACGAGGACATTTTGTTGATTTTCAGAAAAGATAAGTTACTGATTGCTAAAATCAATAAAATCTCCTCCAAATTTGATGTTCTTGTTGGGAGATTCAGAGACAGACTGAAGCTGGACGATCAGACTGGATCTCTGACCATCACAAACATCACAACTGAAGATGCTGGACGTTATGAGGTACAGAGAAGTGGAGCGAAACTGTCATCAAAATTATTCAGTGTTTCTGTCTATGGTGAGTAGAGACGTAATTTGTGCTTCAAATATTCTTACTTTATTTTACTGAAACCATTTGCATTATAAAATTATGTGAGATATTAGATGTGAGATCACACACTAACTATATTTCACATTTACTCAGCACATTAAACCAAGCATCTTCTTTTTCATTTTCATTCTCACATTTTCCAGCTCATCTGCCTGTTCCTGTCATAAGAAGAAACTGTTCTTCATCATCATCATCAAATTGTTCATTTCTGTGTTCAGTGGTGAATATGAGTCATGTGACTCTCTCCTGGTACAAAGGAAACAGTTTATTGTCCAGCATCAGTGTGTCTGATCTCAGCATCAGTCTCTCTCTACCTCTGGAGGTGGAATATCAGGATAACAACACCTACAGCTGTGTGCTCAACAATCCCATCAGCAACCAGACTCAACATCTGGACATCAGTCAACTCTGTCACACATGTTCAGGTACAGCAGCACTGATATACTGTATGTGTTTAGTTACTGACCTGATCTTTGTCTTTTGTTGTAGATCAAACTGATGCATTCACGTCTTTATGATTACAGAACTGGATGGACACATTACTTCACAAACCGTATCTCTGATAGTGCTGATCTCTGCTGCTGCTGTTGGATCTCTGTTGATTGTAGCTGCAGTCAGGATCTTCTGCATCTGCAGGAAAAACAGAAAAACTGATCAAGAAGGTAAATGTTACAGTATTTAAGAAAGAACTATGAGTAGTATTTGTAGTTTTTTGGGGTTTTACAATTTCTGTGAATTACATTAACATACATTAACAACATACATAATATATGTATTACAATAGATGGTGCCATTAAGTTATAATTTTATAATTTATATTTTAGGTTTTATATATATCATTGTTGTTTTTAATGCATTTTTTATTGTATTATAGTTGTTGTTGCGACTCATAATGAAGCAGTTCAGACTAGTGATAAAGAGACTGTTTACGCTGATCCGACATTCTACAGACGAAATAAACAGAAACGGGTAAGTGGATTTTTATGTGTGCTATTGTGCTTTATAATGATCCGACACACACACACACGCAATACAAATATAAATAAAAATACTATAGATTAGTTTTTATTCTATTGTTCTTTTGGGTTCAGTAGATCAGTGGTAGAATTGATGGGTTGTGACTCACTTCTGCTGTTATTTATGCATTTTTCTGAACTATGCACTTACATTTTCAATGATTTAAAATGTAATTAAATTCCTTTTATTAAGAAATTTTGTTAATTTTCGTTTTTGTATTTTGTGTGGTGTTTTTTTTTTCGTTTTGTTTGTTTTTACAGACAGCTGCAGAAGAGAATCATGTGGAGTATGCACCCATCTGCATAAGAAAATGAAACTTTCATTTGGCATTTGGATTTATGTGATCTCTGATCTTTTTACAAGGTTTGGGATGGTTGAGAGTCCACACAGACACAATCTACCTGAACTTTACACAAATTCTGACACAAAAATGTAATAATTTACATACATGATTTGGCTCTCAGCATTCCCACTGGGAGTACCAGCTCAGTTTGAAAGTGATGTGAGTTTGTTCCCCTAAATATTTAATCCATTTCTTAACAGCATGTGTACAAGACCACCTATTATCAAACATTGGTTGATGTGCATTTGTGAGTTGAAAGGCTTTTTCCACTGCTACTAATGCAAAACTTACTGTTAGAGACTCTATGGATGATAATGTTTGACAAAAAATATACATTTTCTCAAATCAAACAGTGATATTTCAATGAAACATTACTGTATAAATGTGAACCCTGCTGAAAAAAAACAAAAACAAAAAACAACAGAACCCTGCCCAAAACACAATAGAAAATGTAATGTATTTTATGGTTATGATGGGAATTGTATTGGTTTTAATGGAAACTATAATGGTGTCTACTGGTATGTGATGGATTCTATTGGTGGGATGTTAAATCCTAATGGAAAAATGCCCAAAACACACTACAAAAAGGAATTTTGTAATGGTTTTTCTGAAAAAAGCTAATGATTTATAATGGTATTTAATGGAAACCATTGGAATTCCTGTGATGGTTTATATTGGGCTTCTTCTTTTTTTCTTTTCTTTTTTTTAGCAGGGAAATGTGCACATATCATGTTTGTTTTTTGTTTTTTTTTATGTGAAACATTAAGAGGAATAATAAAAGTGCATATATTTGCTGGCCTCACTTTTGTTTTTGAACCGGTTTTGTTTCCAAGGCGTCAACACAGAAAAGCAAAGCTCGCAAGAGTCTGTCAGCCATGCTACTCGTGACTTGGTGGAGTATAAAAGTGGTCCAATTCAGCGGACTCACTTCAGCAAGTGTTGAAGCGTACCTGTGTTCCTCCCGTTGCTGACCGTTAACGATGTAACGATGAACAAACGTTCATCTTGATGGGCCTTTAGACAACGCGCTCTAGATGCTAAAAGTGGAACTGAAAATATGTTGCACGCTACTTGTGACTTGCTTTAAGGGATATTTCACTTTGAAATTAAAATGTGATATCTATCAGCTTACCCCAAGGGCATCCAAGATGTAGGTGTCTTTTTTTCTTCAGTAGATCCAATTTTGATA
>JAFVLL020031657.1:0-36147 GCA_021397915.2 Tor tambroides
GAAATAATATACTGGAAGAAACTTCCAGTATATTATTTCTGATAGCCACCTCTGAGACATATTCAAAAACAAAGATGAAATTTTCAAAAGGATGTGAACACAACAAGGAAGGTTCTATGCGACTATAAGGTTTGTGTTTTTAAGTGCACTTAGCACTTTATTTTGCAGATGAAATAAAAGCAAATGGCCACCAGTACAGTATGTCAGCATGTAATCCTTCTTTAGATACGGAGCAAATTAATTGCAAGTATTTTTACTGTTTTGGAAGATTTTTTGTAACTTGCCACCATGTCACATGTTGTCTGAGAATGTGTGCAAATGCTGTAATTTTTATCATTCAATAGAGAAAAACAATGCGCAACTTTCACATTCGTTTTACATCTGCTGGTAGACCAGAAAATTACCTATACTAAACTTTTTTTTGTAAAAATCTACAATAGGATAGTCATCTTGAGTTTATGTTTATAGAAAAGGATATAACCCATGTATTTAAATCAATACATCCAGCAGGAGATTAATCTTGGCCACAAATGGAGCAATGGAACCACATCATTCATCCCTGTTCTCCTGTAGGGGTAAAATCAAATTGTAAAAGTTGTCCACCGTCCTCCTTAATAGAGAGAGAGAGAGGGAGAGCTGGCAACACTGGTGAAGTCTTCACCAAGAAAAAAGCTTGTAGAATATTACTAGCTTTTCACGTTTACAGAAATCGTATTTCGGAGAGTATTTATTAAACTGTTTATAAGTTATCGCCGTTTGGCTGTAAATATGTGTGTGTGTGTGTGTGTGTGTGTGTGCGTATTATCGAAAACGAAACTAACTTCACCGGTGTTGCCTACTCTCGCAAGAATAAACAACCGCAGCTTCAAAAAAAAGATATTTTACAAAAATCATCAAATTGCAACAAAGCGGGGGCGCACACACTATCCTTCGATCACCTGCGAGCAGAATAGTTTTGGAGATGGGAAAGGAGAAATAAAACAAGAACACTAGCTTTAATATAGCCACATATTTGTAATAAAATCAGTTCGAACCATGTATCTGTTATTAGTATTATTGCTTGTTTATTTTAAACAATTTAAAGACTAATGCATTATAAAAATATTTTGCAAATTAAACTAGGTCCCTTTCCTCCCCTGCACCGTTCACCATCTTCCATGATTCCTCTACATCTCTGTTGGTGGCCTTGTTTGTCTATTTACATACTAACCATCATAGCTTGTCTGCTCGTTGAATGTGATTTTACAGTGACGGGAAGGAGGGCGCGATGTGCGAGGATGAATAACGCTACAGCACATTTATTATTTCACTGATTGGCTATTAGCTCCGAGCAGACAACAATATATTGAAAAAAAAAACAGCGATCATAAATGTAAAGAAACGAAGCTGCTTGTCAGGCTTTTTAACTAGCGACCATATTTTTTTTAAATAACTCCAAAAACCGCGACCGGTGATTTTTTAACGCGACTTAACAACAAAGCCCAAAGTCGCGTAAAATTCGCGGACTTGGCAACTTTTCACCCGGCGCCTTAAGGAAGTAGTAGAGGAGGCGGGTCCAAGGACTTTCGATATGTAGCTAACGTAGAGTAGAAAGTAATGTTGCAAATAGGCTAAATATTCGGGACAAGCCCTGGCATTCACCTTGAGAAGAACTAGGCTGCTGTCTGATGACTTCTCTCACAGAGGTAAGAAAATGAGTGAATGGACCATGACTTGTTGATCACTTCACTGCCATGAAGCCTACACTAGTTTAACTCATAGTGTACACAGGCTACATGAAAAATAGCGTTTTCTAGACCACGACAAGACTCGCAGGATATAGCCTAAGCTTTTTATGGTTGTTGTTTAGTTTTCAGTGATCAAAAAGTAAAGAATGGATTTGTAATTCATTGTTATTTTTGTAGAATTGCTATTTACATCTAAGAAGAGTAATTAATCCTCACTGAATAGTAGCCTTGTTGTGGGTGCTGCAAATTCGTGAATTATTGGCTGTAGATGCCACAAACTAGATTCTCGGCATTCACACAGATGTATACTGTTGTGAATTCCTGTTTGCGCAAAACACTGTAGAAAGGGCATATTCTACTTTGAATGTAGCCTACTGAAAGCGCAGGGTTATCTATCTATCTATCTATCTATCTATCTATCTATACACTCAGTGATTCCTCAAAAGAAAAGAATGATTCAATTGATTTCTTAAGTGATCCTTTCTTCAGGGTACAGTCGTTGTGCCAGAAGTCATTATGAGTCATGATGATTTCTTGTGAATGAGCTGCCAAAATAAACGAACGATTCTCACCCATCTCATTCCCCTTCTTGACCTAAGAGTGTTAGGACAGCGTCTGCTTCAGTAAAGGCCGATTATTGCATCAAGCTTGAGCTAGATTTAATGTAATATACTCTACCGTTCAAAAGTTTTAGATCAGTAAGAGTTGTAATGTTTTTTTTAAAGAAGTCTCTTCTGCTCATCAAGGCTGCATTTATTTGATCAAAAATACAGAAAAAACAGTAATCTTGCAAAATGTTATTACGATATAAAATAATTATTTCTATTTGAATATACTTTAAAGTATAATTTATTTCTGTGATGCAAAGCTGAATTTCCATCAGCCGTTACTCCAGTCTAAAGTGTCACATGATCCTTTAGAAATCACTCTAATATGCTGATTTATTGTCAGTGCTGGAAACTGTTGTGCTGCTTAATATTGTTTTGGAACCTGTGATACATTTTTTCAGAATTCTTTGATGAATAAAAAGTTAAAAAGAAGAGCATTTATTTATAATAGAAATCTGTTCTAACAATATACACTACCGTTCAAAAGTTTGAGGTCAGTAAGTTTTTATTCTTTCTTTTTTTTTAAAGAAATGAAACCTTTTATTCAGCAAGGATGTGTTAAATTGATAAGAGGTGATAGCAAAGATTTGTATTGTTAGAAAAGATTTATATTTTGAATAAATGCTGGTCTTTTTAACTTTTTATTCATCAAAGAATGATGAAAAAAGTATTGCAGTTTCCAAAAAAATATTTGGCAGCACAACTGTTGCCAACATTGATAATTCTAACAATAAATCAGCATATTAGAGTGATTTCTGAAGGATCATGTGACACTGAAGACTGGAGTAACGGCTGATGGAAATTCAGCTTTGCATCACAGAAATAAATTATACTTTAAAGTGTATTAAAATAGAAACCATTGTTTTATATTGAAATAACATTTTGCAAGATTACTGTTTTTTCTGTATTTTTGATCAAATAAATGCAGCCTTGATGAGCAGAAGAGACTTCTTTAAAAAAACATTACAAGTCTTACTGATCTAAAACTTTTGAACGGTAGTGTATATGCTTGATATATCTGTTTAAAAGCCTAGTTTATCTACTCTCTCTAGTAAATCTATCTCTTTAGCTTAAAACTTAGAAATTCTTTGGCCGTAAGTACAAAAAGTTCAGGCTATACTGTATGTCTGACACAATTCTGAGTCACTAAGAGTGACTAACACCAAAGCATCGTTGAACAATTACAAAGAAATTGTGACATTAACGTAACTACATTTTAGTGGCATGACTGTATTTCAGCTTTTTTCAAAGTTTACGGCTAACAAGATTTTGAGTAAAAGTTGATGCGCGACCAAACCTGTCTGAGCTGGGAATAACACACAGTAAGGATTTTCTCAGTCTAGGCTTTAAGGAGCTTTATAAGCATATATATTTAAAAAAAAAAATATATATATATATATATATATATATATTGTGTGTGTGTGTGTGTGTGTATATATATATATATATATATACTGTATACACACACACACACATACATGTGTAAAAACACATATTTTTGTAAAAAATACATAAACAATGAACTTAGAGATGAACTGCAGATAGAACAGAACAATGTACATAATTTGAAATATGAGAGAGAAACAGGAAATGTACAGAACAGAAATTTTACAAGAACAATATACAGAGAAATAAGGAAGAAGTTTACACCTAAAAGACACATTTAAATAAATAAAAAAATTAGAGTGAGACAAAGTAAAATCTGGTGGAAACAGACACTGCAGCAGTTCTTGTGTTCACCTGATTTTAAGAAGAAGGGCTGTTTTTGTAGCCTATATTGTATGTTTAACTCTGTGTAGGTTTTTTTTTTTTTTGTATTTCTGTGTATTTGGTGCAACTACAACACTGTCTCAGTTTTGCTGTGTTTCCTGTGTCTGCTGGTTTCTATGGCAAGGTTGCATCTGCTGAGTTTGTAACTTGTTTTCAGATTTATTTTATTTTATTAGTATTTTTTTAATCTGTCACTAGACTGCCATGGTGGCATTTTTGGTGTCAGACAGCATTGCATTTGATTTTATTTTGCTGTTATGTTTCTCAGTCAGTTATAATATTATAGCATTTATTCTCTAATCTGAGTAGTTTGGCAGTATTGTACTGTACAAAAAAAAAAAAGAATATGTTAAAAATGTCTGAGTGTTTTTTGCACATACAATGAAAGACGTTAATATTCTTACACCTTCTACTTGTCAGAAATCTAAACTTGAACAGAGAATAGATGATTAAACTGCCCAAATCACTGTCTTCACCTGCCATATGATGAAACCCCAGCCCCAATAAAACCTCTGTGCATGATGTCAGTGTGGGTGAGGCCCAGTTTCATGATTCAAGGGAGTTTCCAGTATTTTTGCTATATCAGTGTTTGGAATGACATGAATTAAAAACAAAAAAGGAACTCTTTCACACATCCATGCCCCCATAAAGCAAAATAAAGGGAAAGTTCACCCAAAAATGCAAATTTGCTGTTAATTTACTCACACATAATGTAGGTGTTTTTTTTCTTCAGTAGAACAGTAAAGATGTCAAGGATTACAAAATGAATACCCATGGCTCCTGACAATATATTGAGGTCTTATGAAGTGAAACAATTGATCTGAGAAAGAAATTGAACATTGTTTATTACATTATTACCAGTAATCCAGAGCCGGGGAAGTCCTTTTCTGTGAACTCATCTAGGAAGTCTAGGCAATAAGAATGTGCAAAATGTTTATATATGTACATAGAAATATGCTCTAGGGATTGTTTTTGTTTCAAGGAGCTAAAAGCATGCTGAACTGACACATTGAGGTATCCGTAAATGCCTGTATAAGCCAAAATTTGTTGTTGGGCATGACACAAAAATGGCCATTGTGGTTAAACCAAGTAAAATAAAATAAAAATACTGGTGGTTTTGCAATACTAATACCTTAAAGGGATAGTTCACCCAAAAATGAAAATTCTGTCATCATTTACTCACCCTCAAGTGGTTCCAAACCTTGTCTTTGTTCTGCTCAACGCAAAGGAAGATATACTGAAGAATGTGGGAAACAGAGCAGTTCTGGGGCACCATTCACTTCCATAGTATTTTTTTTCCTACTATGGAAGTCAATGGTGCCCCAAAACAGCCTGGTTACAAACTTTCTTCAAAATATCTTCCTTTGTATTCAGCAGAACAAAGACATTCATACAGGTTTGGAACTGTAAATGATGACAGAATTTTCATTTTTGGGTGAACTATCCCTTAAATGGTCACCCAACCAACTCTACCATTTTTGGACCACTTGAGATGGAATAACCCAGACCAGAGATGCCCAAAGTTTTACTACGAAGGGTCAATAATCTGTAATAAACCAAAACTGAATGCTGCATTATATACTATATTACGATATACATTAAACATCAAATTCACTTATATTCTCTACATTTCAGGGCAAAAATAAAACCAAAAATGTTAAGTTTGTTTTCGATGTGATTTGGCATGGTAGGTCGAAAACTGGTTTGCACTTCACAGAAGGGCCTGCAGGCTTCATCTTTATCTGTATTCACTATGGTCTTGCCTGTGGTAAAATGTAAATTTAATAAATATTATGTAAAGTAAATATGAATTTTATTTCATCAGTGTTATGCGTGTGTTATAGATGCAGATGGATTTGGAGTTTCAGCGGGTGCTGTTAAAAGTGCAGGAGTCTCTCGCTGACGATGAGGTGCAGGACCTGGTGTTCCTCTGCGCTGATCTGCTGAGTCTGAAAGACCTGAGCACTGTGACCTCAGCCGGACAGCTGTTCAGTCTTCTGGAGAACAGGGACCTGCTGTCATCAGATGACATGTCTCTGCTTTTAGAGCTGCTCAGGATCATAAAACGGCACAGCCTGATCCGCAGTCTGACCTCAGAGGATTCTGTGCCAACCAACGGCACAACATATAGCCAACAAATCTCCCCATACAGGTGAGGATGCAGCTGCTAGAAATAGAGAGGTGTTTGTTCAGGTCAAAGGCCGGAATGCTGACTGAAGCCACGTTCACACTAAGAATGATAACTATAAAGAAAACGATATTAGCGTCCACACCAGCGGACGATATCGTCTGTTTATTTAAGTGCACACTCATCTGCCGCTTTAAATTCTCGAGCTTATTATAGCAGGATGGATTCTGATTGGGTGTCAATGATTGTATCGATCATTAGCTGGAAAAAAAATCGTTTCTCTGTGCCTTTATTGTTATAGCTGTGGTGTGGACTCTGCTATTCTGTAATATTGAGAACGATATTTAAAACTATATCTTTATCGTTATCTTTCTTGGTGTGAACGGGCCTTAAGAAAATATCTACTACCAAGACTTTTTTTTTTTTTTTGGGCTGACTGTATTTTACAAGGAACCTCAAAGTCTTTATAGTTCGTTTGTAATAATCATCAGTATTTGTTTTTATGTATTTCAGACAGTTGCTGTACGAGCTGTCAGAGTCCATCTGTGAGCAGGACCTGAAAAACATCAAATTCCTGCTGTTCAAAACACTATCGCGCAAAAAACTGGAGAAGGAGACGGTGAGAGACATGGACACGGCCTCAGGGCTCTGACAGCACATCTCTGCATGTGACCACACTGTGATGTTTGACTAAACTACCTATAAACAATCATGTCTTTTAGATGCTGTTGCAGCTGTTTTTGGAGATGGAGAAGGAGGATCTTCTAGATGAAAACAATTTGGATGTTCTGCAGAAAATTATAGCAGATATCAATCCCAGTTTAGAGAAAAGAATTATTCAATACAAAACGGAGAGTTGTGAGAGTGAGTGGCTGTTTTATTATTTCTTGATGTGATGTTAATTTGCCTCTGGTATATTTAAAAGCTAAACTACTATAAATCAAAACTTCAAGGATGTAAGTGGATTTTATGCATAAGCTAGAATAGAATAGAATTAAAAAATAATTCATATTTCTACAGATATTTGCATTTTTTTCTGTCTTATTCCATCAGGTCGAATGGTTATTGCTCAGGAGATTGGGGATGTTACTCCTGTGTCCAACACACCTAATCCGGTATTACTTCAGTTGCCTAATTTGCATTAATGTACATATTTTTGTGGATGTTTTACTCTTCTCCATGTCATATTTGTGTATGCATGAATGAGTTTTAAGAGCTGGAGGGGATTTTCAGATTTTTATTGAAATATTTATCTACACTACTCTTCAGAGGTTTTTTTTAATGTTTTTTATTAATGTTAACGTGTTCACCAAGGCTACAGTAAAACAGTAATATTGTGAAATATTTACATTTTAAAATAACTTATTCTCTTTGAATATCTTGTAAAGTGTCATTTATTCCTGTGCTGCTTCAGCATCGTTACTCCAGTCTTCAGTGTCACATGATGCTTCAGAAATCAATCTAATATGCTGATTTGCTGCTCAGTAAACATTATTCTAATTATCAATGTTGAAAACAGTTGTGCTGACTAATATTTTTATGGAAACCCTGTGATAATCTTTCTTTCTTACACAGCCCTCATCGCGGACATCACTTACATCGGGTGAGTTTATTTTGCATGCTTTGCAGGAAGTAATGTTATAAGAAACTCCATGTAAAACAATGACCAGTTCATAAAAGCAGATGTCAGTACTGTAACTTATGTACAGCTAAAATGTAAAAGATGTGTGTGTTTCACTTTATCTGTATAAACAGATACAGGAGTCAGTATAAAGACTCGAACCACTGGCATATTGGCTAGTGAAACAATCTGGAAATTAGTCCTTTAACATTATTCACATGCATATTGAAATATACAAACAAATAAAGTCTTAAATACAAAAAATGTATTTGTTTGCCATTGCTCTTTTTGACAGTTGACATAATGGAGGAGCAGGTGGACAGACTCAGTCTGAATGAAGGTGCTGCTGCGATTAGTGGAGGTGCTGCAGTAAATCTCCCATACAACATCATGTTTGATGTCTGTTTGTAACCTAAGCTAAAAAAATGCCTCGTCTCTGTGTCTTAGATCAGAGCCAGCACTTAGTGATTGAAAACGAGAGCTTAAACTTGTCTGCGACTGAATATCCTGAGGTAAGATCAATGCCTTTATACATAAGATCTTCATGCTGTGTTCAATACATGTTTAGCTTAATCAACAGCATTTGTGGCATAATCTTGATTATCACAAATTTTTTGACTCATCTCTTGCAAAGGGTTGAGGTTACTTGGACAACAGAAGTGAATTACTAAATGCATAATGTACTTAATTTCTGCCTGCTGTTATCAGTGGTAGAGCAAAACGTTCAGAATAAGTTCAAATGTTATAGAATTTCTGCGTTCACTTGAGGATTGTTTTCATGATAGATGTACAAATGTGCACACCTCCTACCTCAACATTGTTGAATTCATTCTGAAAAATGTGGTAAGTGTTTCTGTTCAACATTTTCCGTGTGGTTGAAAATGTGTGACATTGCGTTTAGATTCTGTGCTCATTAGCTTGTTGTCAATAAGGTGCAAAACACATTTTCAAACACACTTTCTTTATTACATTAAGCCACATTAGGTTCTCTCTTTATAAAGGTTTTCTTTTCACAATATTATGAAGAAGTCATATATGCAGTAATACGTATTTTGATATTTCTGCAGTATGTGCTATATTATACAATTAACATTTAGCTTTTAAAAGTATATAATTGTAAATGTATAAATGTAGTCAGTAACCACAAGTGTTAGCACAAGTATTAACAGCTTCTAGCTGCTTATTCAAAAGAGCTTCATTAAATGAAATGTATTAAACCTTCTGTACTTTTACAGATGTATAAATTGAATATGGTTTCTCTGAGCAGTGGCTTTAGCATTTTACATATTAAGCAAGAATTGTATGAGTAATAAATAAATGACAACAATATTGTTGTAACAATACAATGTACATCGGACAATATAATAAAACTACAGTGTGTGCAGAATTATTAGGCAAGTTGATATTCTGGTCATATTTTTTTTCCTAGAACATTTTACCAATTTCAAACCACATCAATCTTAATAACTACTATTGATTTTGTATTTAATCATTTATAAGTGATATATAATTGTCCATGAAGGCTGAAAGTCAAAAACTCCTTATTTCAGGTGTGCAGAATTATTAGGCAGGTTTTCTTTTACAGATAAAATGAGCCAAAAAAGAGATTGAACTCAAGAATAAAAGCAAAAAAAAATATTAAATGCCCATGAGAAGGATGCAATACTAATGCAATAATAGAATTAGCAAAGTTAAGGCATGACCATTGGGCAGCGAAATGCTCATTGGGTCAGCACGGTCAGAAAAAACAGGTGGAGAAGAAAAGACACGTTAACTGCAAATTAGAATTAAGAAGTAATGTGAAGAATTAGGTGAGAAACCATCAGGAACCATTTAGTCTCCAGCACCATCATTTTCCAGAACTGCAACCTTCCTGGAGTTTCCAGAAGTGGAATGTGTCAGGTTCTCAGAGACTTTGCTTGGGTAAAAAATTCTTTAAAATGGCCCTCACTTAATAAGAATAACATGCTGAAGTGTAGTGAAATACATGAAGACTTATTTATTTTTTTTATAGGCTTTATGGACAGATAAGTTGAGAGTGACTCTTGAAGGACCAGCATCACATCCTCTTGTGCCACTGTTTGAAGAATTTATCTTCCAGAATCTGGCAGTAAGTTTTGGGAGTTCATTTTAGTTCATCTCCTATCCTGAAAAGTCTGTTTTTTTTTGATTGACTAAAAATGAGCTCCTAAAACTTGCTGCCAGATTCTGGAAGACAAATTCTTCAAAGAGTGGTACAAGAGGATGTGATGCTGGTCCTTCAAGAGTCACTCTCAACTTATCTGTCCATAAAACCTATACAAAATCAATCTTCATGTATTTCACAACACTTCAGCATGTTATTCTTATTAAGTGAGGGCCATTTTAAAGAATTTTTTACCCAAGCAAAGTCCCTGAAACCTGACACATTGCACTGTGGGACTCAGGAAATTTGCAGTTCTGGAAAATGTTTTTTAAGGTTCTGGAGACTAAATGGTTCCTGATGAAGTTTCTCACCTAATTCTTCACCTTAATTCTTAATTCTTTTGCAGTTAACATGTGTCTTTTCTTCTCCACCTGTTTTTTCTGACTCTGCTGATCCAATGAGCATTTCGCTGCCCAGTGGTCATGCCCTAGCTTTGCAAATTCTATTACTGCATTAGTATTGCATCCTCCTCATGGGCATTTAACAATTTTTGACTTTCAGTCTGAGTTAAATCTCTTTTTTTGGCTCATTTTATCTGAAAAACCTGCCTAATAATTCGGCACACCTGAATATAAGAAGTTTTTGACTTCCAGCCTTCATGGACAATTATATATCACTTATAAATGATTAAATACAAAATCAATAGTAGTTATTAAGACTGATGTGGTTTGGAATTGGTAAAATGTTCTTGGAAAAAAATATGACCAGAATATCAACTTGCCTAATAATTCTGCACACACTGTACAAATAAATATTGCAGTAGTAGATATAGGCCCAGTTTCACAGATGGGGCTTAGCTTAAGTCAGGACTAGGCCTTAGTTAAAGGAAGATATTTAAGCAGCTTTTATAAAATGCCTATAGAAGAAAACATTACAGATGTGTGTCTTGAGACAGAACAATGGCACTGACACATTTTAAGATATTTTCAGTTGAGACGGCTCAAACATGCATTTTAGTCTGGGACTAGCCTTAAGCCTTGTCTGTGAAACCGGGGGATAATGTATGAACTGAACATGTAAATAACAATATTTTGCATAAACATGTTTGGATGACCTTCTCATAATGGTGCTATAAGAACTTGCCATAAGAGCTCGGTTACAGTCGCCTGCCTTTAATACCACAGACCCACAAATGGTGATAAGAATGGCTCGAGCTTGGTTATTTCTTTCTGATGCTATCAGTGGTAAAATGTACATGATGAAAGAATGAAGATGAATTGTAAGTAATTGGTGAGCACTTTCCTTGCATCCTTTAAAGGCTTGGTCTGATGAGTCCCGTTTTCTTTTACATCACGGATGGTTGTGTATGTGTCCGCTGTTTACTTGCGAATTGAATGGCACCAGGATACACTGTGGAAAGATGACTTTGGTCGAGGGACTGTGAAGGTCTGGCCAATGTTCTGCTGGGAAACCCTGTGTCCGGACATTTGTGTGGCCATCAATCTGACACATGCCACCTACCTAAACCTCATTGCAGACAAGGTACAACAGGGGTCTCCAAACTGTTCTGCAGAGTTTAGCACCAAACCTGATTTTAAGCACACCTGAACCAGTTAATCAAGGTCTTCAGACTCACTTGAAACTTCCAGGTAAGTGTGTTGAAGTTGTTTGAAGCTAATATCTGTAAGATGTTGGCCCTCAAGGAGCATGATTGGACACTCCTGAGGAACACCCTTCATGTCAATGGGGTTCTCTTATGGCAGTGGGCTCTTTCAGCAGGATATTGCACCCTGCTACACTGCACTCTGTTCAAGAGTGATTTGAGGAATATAATGAAGAGTTCAAGGTGTTGCCCTGATCTCCAGATACTTCAGATGTCAATCTGATTGAGCATCTGTGGGATGTGGTGGACCAACCATTTCAATCCAAGGCGGCTCAACCTCACAACTTAAGGACATGAAGGATTTTGGTGCAAAATACCACAGGACACCTTCAGGGGTCTGAATAATGGTGCTTAATAATGAATGGATCAACAAAGACCAGTGTTATACGTGCACATAGATACTGGAAACACTATTGAGGGGTTTGCGAAATGTTTATTAGTTAGGTTTGCTCTATTTGGTTATGATCTGTGTAGCTATATTTATGTATGTATACTATTTTATGTAATACTGGACTTCTTGCTGACACCACTGCTTAGTCACTTGTGTCTTTTGTGTGGTAGATCCAGCAGTATGAGATGAAAGGGGACAAGAGAGGAGTCTGTCTAATCATCAACAACTGTCACTTCAGAGACTGCGGACTACGGAACAGAGAAGGAACAGACATTGACAAAAGTTAGTGTAACAAACACGCTTGTATAAACCAGTCACCGAGCACACACGTCAGTTGGCTTGTTTACACCAAGACGGTGCAAATATTTGGGGCCTGATTTACTAACAGCTTGTGCCAGCGCAAACCATCTTTTAGGGTTAAAATAGTACTGTCAGGATTTACTAAAGACGTGCAGTGAAGAATTAGCGCTGAAAAGGCGTGGACACAGTTATTTTTGCACCTGACCTTATTGAATATTGAATTTGTAGGAGTTTCCTTTTCAGACGCAAAATTAATGGGAGGAGAGTATTCAAATGAATTACGCAACATGATTTACTAACATTTGCGCTTGTCAAATTACTGGTATTTGCACCATTATTTAACGCCCAAAAAAAGCATGTCTTAAAGCAGGCGGTAATTTGCGCTGCTCTTTGTAGATTGTGCTGGTCATTATGGAAATGATCTGGCTGTGTCTGTGTTCTTTAATGAACACACAGAAACTTCTTGTCAACGCTGCCCCTCGACTTTTATTAATAAAATAACCTAGATACTAGATCGCTACATTATATTCCTCAGCAATGAGGTGGTAAAATCACTGATTTTGAAGTAATTAAACACAGCTTCATTGTTTGTAGAGAGACGCGCAGATGCCAGTAACACACACACATCTGTCATCTCTCTCTCTCACGATCAGTCAAATTTTAATTCAAATAAATGCTATAATTCCTTCAAATAAATGTGATCTTACCACACTATTTCATCTGAAGCAGATAGAATGCTAGAGAGCTGTAACTGACGCAAATAACTGTCATTTTTTTCCCTTCTGGTCAAATATTACACTGCAAACATGATTAACAAATTTAACTTGTCAATGCTGGCAAATGACCATGGTATAAGCAGGATAATGCACAGCTAGCTGTGCATTAAATGATTTTAATACACTTCGTGCATTATCCCTTACTTATTTACAACCTAAAAAAAGCACATGACAAACCAATTAAATATTTGTAAATAAATGCAATATGTAACCAACATTACATTGTGAATTACCCTGGATCCAGCTCAAGCTAGTTGGTTTGGTTCATGGCTTGTAACTCTTTAACAAAGACTTTTTGTAAATCTCTAATGGGGAAAATTAATGGAAAAACATGTCCAGAACCACCTCAGTGAGGAGAAAAAATGCACTAATGCTAAAAAGAGCACTAATGCACTCTTTTGCACTGCAGAGAAATTTGCCCAACCAGTAAGACTCATGTAATACTCAATACTTGTGTTCATTTTATGTACTTGAGTACATAATACTTGTGTTCATTTTTGTCCACACAGGAAGTCTGGAGGTTGTGTTTCAGTGGTTGGGCTTTGAGGTCGTGACCAAAGAAAACTGTGATCGCTGTCAGATTCTGCAGGTGCTGAGGGAACTGGCTGCTTGTGACCACATGCTGGCGGATTGTGTGGTGTGCTGCGTGCTGAGCCACGGAAAAATAGAAGGCATCGCGGGGGTTGATGGACAGATTGTCACCTATAGGGAGCTGATAGAGACCCTGAGTCCAAGTCAGTGTCCCTCTCTCTTCAAGAAACCCAAACTGTTCTTCATCCAGGCCTGCAGGGGTACCGACAATCAGCCAGCAGCATTTCCTCAAATTTTCCCAGAAGATGAGGGCATGCCAGTCAGCGATGCAGCTGTACCCGGAGACTCCATACCTGAGATGGCAGACTACCTGTTTGCCATGTCCACTGTACCGTCCTACGTCTCATACAGGGAAAAAGACAATGGAACCTGGTTTATACAGTCCCTCTGCCACAACATAAAACTGCTGGTGCCAAGGTGAGCAAGTCTTTCTATCAGGTTGTCCTCACTGGGGGGGTGAAAATGAGACTGTGAGGGACAGACTTAAGGGGCTGTTCACACAGAACGCGTCTTGCATTTTTACACTCAGCGCTCAGGTCTCGAGACATGATGCAATAATGGACATAATCTCTCCAGGACCTTTTTTAAGAAACAGGTAGTGATAATCGCTTGAAGAAATGTTACACAATTCAGGGTGTCCAGACACAGACACTATGAGTGCCTCCTCTGCCATGTTGCCTTCAAATAAAACAGTTCCCATGCCAGCTTGCTACTGTAAAGAAAAGCTTCAAAGCCACTAGAAGGCAAGCCTGCAACCATTAGCTGAAAAAGCGTAACGCTTCCGGTCAGTACGTGGGAAAGGAGACAAGAGGCCATTTTTTTTAATGGATGTCAATGGAGGAGAGGCTTCACTACGCTGAATAAACAGAGGAAACAGCAGAGAAAGCGTAACGGCTAACTTGGATCACGTGAGCCTTAATAACCAATCACATTACAGCCTTGATGTCATTGAATTTCAGTCAGAGTTGTGCGACACTTAATCGCCGTTTACAGATACCATAGGAATGAATGGGAAGTGCCATAAGCTGAATCCCACCTGTCGCAAAAAGTGACTTCTCTTATAAAACTGCATTTTTTCGTGGTATACTCTAAAAATAGTTATATCCAGAAGTATTGTTTAGTGCAAAACACGTTGTAGATTAGCAGATAGACTGTCGATTCATTAAATGATGAGCTGTTCATTCAGCGTAGTGAAGCCTTTCCTCCATTGACATCCTTTAAAAAAAAGGCCTCTCTTTTCCCACGTACTGCTAGACCAGAAGCGTTAGCTTTAGCCGTTACACTT
Organism: Tor tambroides; assembly: GCA_021397915.2. Lineage (NCBI taxonomy): Eukaryota > Metazoa > Chordata > Actinopteri > Cypriniformes > Cyprinidae > Tor > Tor tambroides. Next base: position 14,986 of record JAFVLL020031657.1, read on the forward strand.
TTTCGGCTATGGTTGCAGGCTTGCCTTCTAGAGGCTTTGCCTACTTTTGGATTGAACTATTTTTGAGTTTACACTGAAAAAAATGCTGTTTTATAAGAGAAGTCAGTAACTTTTTGCGACAGGTGGGATTCAGCTTCCGGCACTTCCCATTCATTCCTATGGTATCCTTAAATGGCGATTGAGTGTCGCACAACTCTGACTGAAATTCAGTGACATCAAGGCTGTAATGTGATTAAGTTATTAAGGCACACGTGATCCAAGTTAGCCGTTACAGACCCTCTCATCTCCCCATAGATATGTATGCATCTCCCTATATAAAGAAAATCTCAACTGAAGTCTGCAGGATTGTAGATCTCCAGGAACATGGTTGGGCAGAGATTGCATTGCAGTGCCTGCAGTTGGAAAAAAAAAGATCTTTGTATGGAAGGCTATAAGAACACTCGGCGCAATTCTCGGCCAGACCGAAAGCGCCCAAAAAGGGGTGGTACTCCACAATTTGACTTGACGCTGATTGGACTATATCCACTTTTTTCTTCAACTCGGAAGTAAGACTATGGGTGAGACTTCCGGTTCATTAGCCGCTATAGGTAAATAACGATAAGAATAACAACGTGCAGTAAACGGTAAAACTATTTGCACTACAAACCAGTGTGTTCATAATTAAGATAATACATTAAAATAATACAAGACACACCAATTTTCAATATCAAGCAGCAAAATTAACTCTTTTGTACAGCTAAAAATAGCTGGATGCAGATGAGACAGGAAGCAAGACCCATAGAATTTACAAAAGGCCGCGCCCATTTTTACCATAGATATGCATAGATGCCCCATTCGACCGCTCCAGGGTAGATGCGGCCGCCATCTTGGAACAGTCAACTTGACGTCATTCACCATACTGTAGGTTCGCACAGAGCTGTTCTGTGCAGGACTGTGGCATCTTTTGAATATTCAGTGATTACTATTGTGGATGACATCAAATTGACCATTACAATATGGTGGACGGCTTAAGTATAGAAACAGTCGCTAATGAGGCATCTACGTATACATATCTATGATTTTTATGACAAAAAAAGAGGTGGATATCCAGAGGCAGAACGAACAGTCTAGAACAGTGAAAGCGCAGAACGAACAGTCTAGAACAGTGAAAGCTAGCGTAACACTGTGGTTAAATGAAAAAAAAATCCCTTCCTTTCACACTTTGGTGGTTTGTCGCCCAATCGCCCTAATGAAGAAACCGCCCCTGGCTGTACTGTTGTTAATGATGACAGTATTCGAGAGTGCAGAATGCATTCAGTGAGCCCATGAACTGAACACAACACAGCATTTCGCTGATTTTTCCTCACTGGCGTGGTGGATAATCTAAACGCCTCTGAATGGCATGTGTGAAACGTGTGTGATTTGTTATAACACTGAGGAAAAAAACACACACAAAGAAATCTTTGATGTATTGTGAGCAGATATAAATACCGAAATAAACACTTTCATTTTCACATTTCACTTTAATCGTGACAGTCTTAAGAGATTTATTTTAATGGAACAGGGGCATTTATGTTTACCTTTTATATGGCTCAAAAGCGCAGACTCTTCCATGAAAAAAAAAAAACAGACTTTAGTCCTTATTTTAACCACAATTTGTATTTGTCATTTTCAAGCCAACCTCTCGGCATGATTTTATCTCCCACTCTGTTCATTCAGAGGGCGTGCATCAATAAAGACTGGTAGATAGCGGAGTTGTTAGGCTTATTTTATGTAAAAAATGAACTATTCATTAAGAAACTGAATTATTATGAAACCAACGCAAGTGCATTTTCAAGCACTTTCAAACACTTTATCCAAAATCCAAGCAGTTTTCAAACCTTGAAAACACTACATTAAAATTCAAGCATTTTCAAGTAATTCAAACACCTGTACGAACCCTGTTAAAAACATGGTGCTAATGTGTAAGATTCTGCAAAAGATGCGAGACGCGCATGTAACATACATGTCCGGCTAGGGCACGTTTACATACAAAACAATGTGAAAGTAGCATATTAGAATGGAAAAAACGCATTCTGTGTGAACGACCCACTACAGTCTTTACAATGGTATGCACTGAAAAGGAGTTTTATAGAGTTACTAAAAAAAAAAACTACTAACAGTTCAGGGCCGGATTAACGCATGGGCCTACCGGGCACGTACCCAGGGCACTAGACCAGAGGGGGGCCTTTAAATCAGCCTGGCACTTCTGCTTCATAACCCGGCCCTGTAAAAGTTTTTTCAGAAAGGCGTTTTGTCAGCTGAATAATCGGTATGTTGTTAAACAAAAGTACAATCCATTGAACACTGTACTGTGTTTGGGGAAACAGCACCGTCATACTCAACAGAGAACTGTTTATGTAGTTATTGGTTATTTTAGTAGAATTAAAAACAATCTGGGAATAAATTATATACAAAAAGCAAGCGGTCCATGACTTCAGTCTAGCTTGAGTTCTGTGCTCTCTGCAAATGAGGTCAAATCTCTTCATATTTGCATGTTTCTCTATGCATGGATGATGAAATACCATCACTAAATTTGCCAAAAAGTGCAGAGCACACTGTGTGGAGTACTGCATCCCACATTTTGTATTTCTTTCTTGACTCATTGGCTGAATTTGGCACACTAGCATACTACTCTTATAATGAATGACTCTTATGAGCCAGGTCTTTTAATGAATCACTCAAAGGAGGGACTGAGTGGATGGGGTTTCCCCAATGTTTGCAACTGTAACTGTGTCCTGATTTGACTCTAGACATTGGTTGGATCTCTGATCGTTTCTGTTTTATGTGCATGTAGGGGTGTCGATCTACTCTCCATACTGACGGTGGTGAACAGCGATGTGAGCAAAAAGACGGACAAAAGCGGTTTGAAGAAGCAGATGCCACAGCCAGAGTACACCCTCACCAAAAGAGTGGTTTTCCCTCCACCCAAAACTCGCCTACCCCTTCCATAATATCCTACTGCAGTCCATGATACCTCTCAGACACATCAGCATACACAGACACACAGATGAGCTGAGTGTGATGATTATTTTATTTAACTGAAACAAGGGGTAAGGTACTGAAAATACTGTACCTTAATCATTTCCACCTCCCGAACAAAACAAGTGAAATATTGTAGATATTTTATGCAATACACAAATATGTAGTTCTTTTCACATCACAAGCCTCAGATGAGCACAATACCATCTATGCAATTTGCAATTTAAACTTGAATGGATTTTTCATGCTGTCCTCAGGCAGGACATGAGATCTGCCAACTACTCCATATAAATGTAGGATGAATGTCACGTGTTTGTTGATTTTCATAAATAACTCTTTGCAAATTTTCAGTAACGTTTTCTTACGGGTCACAGATATAGTGAATACAGAAGCCTGACAATACAATGCTGTAATGTTTCTGCCGGGGAAAAGACTGCACTTGTATGCATTTGTCCAAGAGGTGCAATGCTCTCATATTTAATGCTAAAGCACTTTTGTTTGTTGCTCTGGATAGTTTCCACACAAGAGGGGACTGTTGCAGCTGGCAGTTTATTAGTCAGATAATGACATTTCAAGGTACAGGGAAAGCCTGCTACTGCTGTTTATTGCCCTCTGCTTTCTAAATAAATAAAATAAAAATTGTATGGTGACCTACTTAATATTCATGAGATATTTAAATGTGATCCTGGACCACAAAACCAGTCATAAGGGTCAATTTTTTGAAATTGAGATTTATACATCATCTGAAAGCTGAATAAATAAGCTTTCCATCGATGTAGGATAGGACAATATTTGGCATAGATACAACTATTTGGAAATCTGGAATCTCAGGGCGCAAAAAAATCGAAATATTGAGAAAATCGTCCAAATGAAGTTCTTAGCAAATATCTTCATGGAACATGCTATTTACTTAATATCCTTTGGCATAAAAGAAAAATCGATCATTTTGAGTCATACAGTGTATTTTTGGCTATTGCTACAAATATACCCGTGCTACTGGTTTTGTGCTTCAGGGTCACAAATCGAGTGACTAAGAAAAGCCCTGAGAATATACAGACTCAGTAAACAGCCTTGCCAGAGAGAAAGCAATACAGCTGCACAGAAAACAACGTGGACACAGAAATTTACGTTTTTGTTTGTTTATTTGTTTTTGTTTGTTTTTTACAATTTACTACAAAGACTTTCCCCAGCGACTACTCAAAGACAACTGTTGTACCAAACACTTTTCGGTAAATTTTAAACACAATCTATTGTTTTACTTATTTTTTTCTCCCTCATTTGATATGTTTAAGTGTGACAGTATGTATGTTACTAGTACAATAAAGCTTAAATCTGAATCCGATTGGTTGCAACCATAGACCGTTTAAAAAAAAAAAAGGTTACAACCAATCCCCCAAGCGTACGAATGGTGGAGCCAGAGATCGTCTAATTGAAAGAAGAGATAGCACACTCGGCTTCAAACTGGGTAACATGAATGGCTGTCAAAACCCTAGATATACATGTCTGTGTTCAAAACAGTCAATATACCATATAAGTGAATGGGCTGTGCCGTATAATGAACCACATATGTCGCAATATCATCCCTGACTTCTACAATTCACTCTAAAATCAATATGTCGTGCCAAAAACCTGTTACAGATCAATGGACAGTCAGCCTATACTGTGGCGAGTTGTTCCCACGCAAACGCAGTCTACTGAGCGTGCTAAAGTGTCTCCTGTATTGACTTTCTTTCAAGAAAAGCACATTCTAATCTCCTCCCCGGGATTCCGCGACGTTACTCATTAAGCCTGGTTTAGGGTTTCCCCTGTAGGAGGGGCTCTGGCGCAGTACTGTTGGAAGGCGGGGCTTATAGTCAGTATACTGGAATACTATTGGCCAGTGATTTTGCCAATCAACGTAGAAGCGGCATACTCCAGCAATAATGGCCGATTCTCAGTAAGAAGATCTTTATATTTTGACATACAAGTTGTTCACTTTAACTTTTACACACATACACGTTTAACAGTTGTTGTAGATAAACATGTACTTGTCTGTTTAATGTAATATCTGCAGCGGTTTCGACTGAGCTGGATGGCGGACTGTTTATTGAATACACATATAGACAGACAGGATGTATTGTTTGTGTTATAATAGAGTGTTTTAGGGTGTATTTGTCCTTGCGGACTGTAGTTCGCTCTTATCTAGCATGTTTGTATGATTTTCCATCATTATTCTCACCAGGTTTTAACATATTGTTCTCGTCTCAGTGTCAACATGGCTCATCAGCGCTGTCACGATAAAACACCCATCCAGATCCTGCACGAATATGGCATTAAAATCGGCAGCGCACCCGTTTACGAGCTCATACAGGCTGATGGAGACACACACCAGCCCTCCTTCATCTTCACTGTCTCCATAGGAGAGGTCACATGCAACGGTCTGATATTTACATTTGAATACCACCTAGTAAGAGTATAAGTATATATATAGTGCACACTAGTATTCTAATAGATAATATTTTGTTCTGAAAGGTCGAGGATCAACTAAAAAGGCTGCTAAACATGAAGCTGCAGAAGCCGCCTTGAAATTATTGAAACGAGACACCCAGTCCAAGTAAAATCCACACTGTTGGTAGTGATATGAACTGTTATAGATCATTTACTTGAGTTAAAACTTATCTATGTTTTCTTTCACAGTGATCAGAGGGATGGTCTTTCTCCTGAAGCCGGTGACACATCCAATCCTGTAGGAGTACTGCAGGTATCTGATAGCAGCTGTCCCGTAAATTTGGTTTCATATGCTCAAATAGTGTTAAAAAGCCTATTTTTTTTCAGGCTAGACCAGCCAAAGTGCATGTGCAGTCCTAAGCATGTGTCTCAGAACACTGACGCTGCGTCTGAAATCAAGTACTTTCCTACTATATATGCCTTGTCCAAATGCCCACACTTGCGGTCTTTGCACTTGACCGCTTATATGACGTATTTCCTGTATTTGGCCCAAGTGTTCAAGTGAGGATGAAGACCACAAGTGTGTGTCGAACTTTTCATTACCTGATGGGACACACACTTATAGTGTTGTAAAAATGCTATGTAAACACTTGCATTATTTTAATTTTAAATACTTTGCATTTTAAAATCAACTTCTAAATGTCTGTTCAGTAGTCCATATAACATGACACAATTTCATTTGTGGTGCTTCTAATTAAGTGATAAAAAGCAGCTGCAAATGTTGTACAAAATAAATATCACCACTACTCATCTTTACGCCAATAAAACGTTTAACACTTAGTTTTTCTACCAAATTATTTGTAATATCTAATTATTATATTAATATTTCAATTTCATTGGAAAGGTTTCCTTGAACTCTCGCGAGATCTCGGCAAAAAGTCTCACGATTTATTTCCAGAACATGATGAATGATGGGATACAATAAGCCTCGAATGGCGATCCGGAGAGATATTGGAGATAGTGTGGATTTAGTGTGCATTAAGGGCACTGCGCTTTGGCGGTTTTGAGACCTGGGATAGTCTTGCGCACTTACTTCCATGCTCTCAAGTGGCCAGGGTGTGGGTATTTGGACAAGGCAATAGTATGTGAAAAATAGTACGCCAAAAGAGTAGTATGTCCGAATTCATAAGATGCGTCCCAAATCGCATACTTATGCACTATTCTATGATCTTTGGTGGTAGTGTGAGTAGTGTGTTCACACTGAAAATTCCAAAAAGAAAAAGTGCACTTTAAATACCTGTGCACTTAAAAAAACGAAAAAACGAAGTGTGGAATGTTGAACACTTAATGCACTTAACTGTCACAGCATTGTGGACAGTGTTGGAGAAAGTTACTTTTAAAAGTAATGCATTACAATATTGCATTACTCCGTAAAAAAGTAACTAATTGTGTTACTTTTTATGGAAAGTAATGCATTACGTTATTATTACTTTTTGTCGGCTGGGCTTGCTTATTTATTTTTAATAACAGAAAACCCAAAAGTTATATTTTTGGCGACTGTAAAGGCCCTTTCACACCAGGAGTGAAATTAATAACTTACTCCCAATTTCTCTCAAAACAGGACAGGAGAGTTGTCAGTGAATAAACAGGAAAACAAAGTAACTTGCGTTACTTATTTGAAAAAGTAACTCAGTTACTATACTCAGTTACTTTAGTTACTAGTTGCTTGAAATAAGTAATCTGATTACGTCCGAACTTCATTCATACTACCCATATTCATACTATATAGTACTTTTTTAATGGTCCCGATGTAAGTTCAAATTCAAATGTAGTACTCAGTGCGTGATTTCGGACGCATCTTGACTGTTTTGATAGTAACTAGAGCTTTTAATGGAAGCTGCAGTGATGCAATGACTTTACTAATTAGTGATTGGCTCTTTTATTCAGGAGGCTGGACTATTCTGCCATATTGTCCCATATTGTGCCATGTTGCTCTGTGTCCCATTCATTAGTAATATACAGTTGAAGTCAAAAGTTTACACACACCTTGCAGAATCTGCAAGATGTCAAATATTTTATCAAAATAAGAGGGATCATACAAAATGCATGTTATTTTTTATTTAGCACTGACCTGAATGAGATATTTCACATAAAAGATGTTTACATACACTTGATTTTTACTACTGTTGTTGTTACCTGAATGATCCACAGTTTTTTTTTTGTTTGTTTGTTTAGTGATAGTTGTTCATGAGTGTCTTGTTTGTCTTTAACAGTTAAACTGCCTGCTATTCTTCAGAAAAATCCTTCAGGTCTCACAAATTCTGTGGTTTTTCAGAAACCTTTGAACAGAATGAAGATGTGTACGTTTTTCTTATTTTGCCCAAATATCTTCTTTTTTTTCATTTAGTACTGCCCTTCAGAAGTTACAGAAGATACTTACATGTTTCCCAGAAGACAAAATAAGTTCGGTTTACCCTGATCTTCAAAAGTTTTCACCCCCGGCTCTTAATGCATTGTGTTTCCTTCTGAAGCATCAGTGAGCGTTTGAACCTTCTGTAATAGTTGCATATGAGTCCCTCAGTGTCCTCAGTTTTCCTTTTCTGTGAAATATCTGATTCAGGTCAGTACTAAATAAAAAATAAGATGCATTTTGTATGATTCTGCAAGGTGTATGTAAAGTGCTCCATCATTGTATACCTAAAGTATTTGAAAACTGCCCAGAATACCCTAGCAACCACAAAACAATATGTCCATCTGTCAGAGAGCCTGCATGTGTGTTTGAATGGTGCTGTGTGTTTTGTCAGGAGCTGGCCATGCAGAGGGTGTGGTGTCTGCCAGAGTATGTGGTGTGTATGGAGACAGGGCCTGATCACATGAAGGAGTTCACCGTTACCTGCCGTCTGGAAGGACTGGAGGAGTCAGGTGCCGTTAGCTGCTCTGTCATAACGTGACGTCTCGCTGTACTCTGAGGGCTCAGGTACTGATGCTTTGTGATGTGCTTTTGCTCATCAGGCACCGGCAGCTCCAAAAAGCTGGCCAGACGTGCGGCAGCCGAATGCATGCTGGGGAAACTGCAGAGTCTGTCCGGATCTCCCGAGATCACGTGGGTTAGTGACATTCATCTGTTCACTCTTGCACTGTGATTTAAGTTTATAGAAGTACCTAGGGCCAGATTTACTAACAGCTTGCGCCAGCGCAAACCGTCTTTTGGTGTTAAAATAGTACTGTCAGGATTTACTAAAGACGCGCTGAGAAGGCGTGGACACAGTTATTTTTGCGCTTAACCTTATTGAATATGCATTTGTAGGTGTTTCCCTCTCAGACGCAAAATTTATGGGAGGAGAGTATTCAAATGAATTACGCAACAAGATTTACTAACAAATTACTGGTATTTGCGCCATTATTTAACGCTCAAAAAAAGCATGTCTTAAAGCAGGCGATAATTTGCGCTGCTCTTGGTAGATTGCACTGGTCATTATGGAAATGATCTGGCTGTGTCTGTTTTTTTTAATGTGTGCATTGTCAGTGAATCACACACAGAATTTCCCTTCCCGTCTGCACTTTTATGGAATTGTGCTCTAACGCTAATTTGCCCTGTTTAGTAAATCTGGTACCACCCAAAGATGCACTTCCACTGGGATGTTGGTGCACACAAACATACCTGAGAGCCTTCAAATGAGTGCAGCCTAGGACAAAAATGATGAATAAGCTTTGTTTTTGGACATTGAAAAAGAAACAGACAGTGTTTCTGCATTTTAACTCTTAATTTAAACAAAAATAATATTAAATAATTAAGAAAACGTTTGAGAATATCTTATTAGGGGTTTAACTTATTTAACTAATTCATTGCACATATTTCTCTAATTAATTGTTATGAATCACACCTAACATTAAAGTTTGTAATCATAAGTATATTTTTTCACATTCTATCTCCAAATGAATGTAGAAACATCATAAAGACAGTATTTAATGTTTTTGGAGTTTTAAATATTTGTTTAATGGCATCTTAGTACTGTAAGCGAAGGCCAGTCTCACTGATACCGATGCCATTATTAAATTGATTTTTGTGGACAAAATGTTATAGCTATTCAGCATTACAGTATAATCTCGGATTGGTTTTATTAATTATTTATTAACAATTACAGAACATTAAAAGTATTATAACAACTTAATATTATAATACTTTAGGTGAACTTAAAACATTTATTCACATAAACCTGTTAACTGTGCCTTTTATAAAATATTGGTGATGTTTTTGCTCTCTCTACTGTAAATATATGCATATACTTTAATGTTAGCCAACAGATTTTGGGAAAAGATATTTGCATAGTTACTTCAGGAAGTAAAAACATGTTGCACAGCTAAAAAAAAACATGTTTCCTCAGCCCTAAAAATAGACATAAATAACTGTCTCACAATCAAAATGAAAATGGTTTGTGTTTATTTCACTCGTTGTTTAGGTCCGGGATTCCATTTGTCAGCTGAACCTCCTAAAATTTCAATTTTATTCCCGTAATTTAATTTAATTTCAATTAGTTTAAGTTTGTATGTTTTAATTAGTTATTAGCTTTTCATCACCTTTGAAAACCTCCATTTGGTAAACCCTGGTTTAGATGATTATCTTTGTACACAGTTCATGTATTAAGCAGAATGCATTTTCACAGTTTAAGATTAAAAGTCTGGGCATGGGACCAGGGCAAAACCTACACCTAATAAAATTTGCACATTTAAGTTTCAAAAGTAAACTTTAAAGCCATGGTAAAAAAGTTCCCAGTACAGTTTTAATGTGACCTTCATGTAACAAAAAGACAAATCGTCCCCTGAAACACAAAAGAGCCTGAAGTATAAGAAAAGCCTGACGTGTCACCTTGACTCATAAATGATTTGTGGCCTTATGCCATTGCGTCAATATTTCAGCATGAGGAATCGTTTGGAATTGAATCACGGCTGAATGAGTCACCATCAAATCATGAGGTGCTTCCACTCACAAACACAAAATGAGCAGCAGGGTCAGGATTTAAATCAGATCAGACGTGCTCATATTTTGACCCATTGTCCTCTGTGGTCCCCAGAGCCCACCTTCTCGCGTGTATGTGGAAAGCTTACGGCAGTCCACGGGAGAGAAGATTTCCCTCCTGAGGAGGACGCCGCTCAGCATCCCAAACACAGACTACATTCAGATGCTGCTGGAGATCTCACTGGAGCTGGGCTTTCAGGTCACATACATAGACATTGGTTGGTTCTTGTTTCTCGCTTTGTCATTTTGTGTTGTCAGGGCAATATTTGGTCATGAAAATCTGGAATCTGAGGGTGCAAAAAAATCAAAATACTGAGAAAATTGCGCAAATGAAGTTCTTAGCAATGCATATTACTAAGTTTTGATATATTTACGGTAGGAAATTGACAAAATGTCTTCATGGAACATGATCTTTACTTAATATCCTAATGATTTTTGGCATAAAAGGAAAAATTGATCATTTTGAGCCATACAATGTATTTTTGGCTATTGCTACAAATATACCTGTGCTGCTTAAGACTGGTTTTGTGCTCCAGGGTCACATTATATGTGTGTGTGTTTTGCAGATGAGCTGACAGTGAACGGCCAGTACCAGTGTTTGATTGAACTGTCCACCAGGCCGGCGACGGTGTGTCACGGTACAGGGATGACCAGCAGTAACGCCCACAACACCGCAGCACATAACGCCCTGCAGTATATCAAGATGGTCGCTAATAAACACTAACACGCCCTGATCCCTGTGGAGCGACTGACCCAGGCCTGTTTCACACAGCACACACTAGCACTGCAACCAATGGACACATTCTGCTGTAAGAGACCCGACTCTATGCAGAAAATAAATGAATTTCTGGGTTACGACACTGAGTTTATTCTTGGATGTTGCAAAGCGCTACATTTACATCCATATTTACAGTGAACCTGTAAATAAGTTTTTTGAAGTTTTTGTGTTTGTCACTAAAACCTAATCAGTGTCTTTTTTTGCTTCATAAATCCACTGTAAACATCATATTAGATTTTATTTATTTTAAATTGCTTACACACTGACTGAAAGTTGTACTCAAGGCACACTCAGTGAAACCATTCACTAGATCAAGTCTGCAAAACTCAACCACATCTGCTTTACACTTTTTTTAAATTGTAAAACAAACTTTTTGCAAATCGCTAAACAGTTCTCTACATTAGACACATTATTCAAACAGTTCTTGTGTTTCATTTGGGAAAAACTTCAATGTGACCTTTAAAATGCCACTCTTATTTACTGTCTGAAAACATTTATACACAATTTGTTTACTTAGAAATCAAAACTCAATGTTTTAAGGAAGAAGTAAATTATTTTTACCCCCTTGCATTTTTTTTGTAGTGTAAATTTACCTAATTTGATCACCTAGAAATCAAAACTCAGTGTTTTGAGAAACAAATAAATTACAGTATTACAGTACTTTCTCAATATATTCTGAATATGCATACAAATCAAGTCAGTCACCTTTATGTCTATAACGCTTTATACAGTGCAGATTGTTTCAAAGCAGTATTAACAAATTCAAATTCTGCTGTAAAGCAGCTCTAACAAGCCAAACGTTATACATATCAAGTCAGTTCAGATCAACTGTCAATGTTGGGGAGTGACTAGTTACGTGTAACTAGAGACATGCATCTCAGTTACTGAGAAAAAATGTGTAATTAAATTACAGCTGCTTCTAAAAATGTTAACGATTACAAAGGGGGTTACATCTGAATGTTCACACACACAGATATGATTGATTTCTTTCCCAAATTGCAGTGACTGCTTTAAAATATGAGACAACAATATTTCAGGAGTTTAGGATAATAGGACACATGCTTATTCGATATCTGTTTTATTTCCTATTTGGTTTTATGTATATGCTTTATGTTTTAAGATTAACTGTTTTTTTCCAAGGCATTGTTAGATGCCAGCATTTTGCAAAGATTTCATTTCAAAAACAGTATCATAGCTATTAAACGGTTTCTTGGTATGTTTTTAAATCTGTATTTAACCGATTTCAAAGTAAAAAGAGGTGCTAAAGTCTGATTTTGTGGTGGCTGTGCTTTAAAATTAAATTATTACAATCTTAATTCAAGTGATGAGGGATTTTGAAAGTCTAATAGTGATCAGTGTTGAGTACTACTGTAAGGTTAACCCCTGCCTGCTTTGTTTGAAAATGATTAACAGTTGAAAACATTCACTAGGAATTTAGAAAAGTAATCAAATGTAATCTGTTACATTGATAAAGTATTATAAATAGTTGCACTACTTATTACATTTTAAATTGGGTAACTTGTAATCTGTAACCTATTGCATTTCCAAAGTAACCTTCCCAACACTGATAACTACTAAAAGAGTTACTATGCAAAAACACCATTTTTTAAACAGTTTTGAAAGTGTTTGATTTTGCAAGATATGCTCAATGTTTCACATGTTTTGTGTGTATAGTTTGGAAAAAAACAGCCATAGTTTCAGAAATTTTGTGTAAGCAATATCGTCAAGGGCCCCCGGTTCCTCGGTTCCACTATTATCCCCTGTCCGACACCCCTGGAAGTATGCATACGGAAGCAGTTACATGGTTTTCAGGGTGAACCACTGAACCAAACTTCAGACTTCATAGATCACATGCTTTTGGTGAAAAACTAACCTTTTAGTATTCCAAAAGCAGTTATAGAACGTAAATTCATTTTAACTTCTATATTTTAAAGTTAAACCAAAAAGACAAAAATTCATTACTCTAGGCTAATTAATGCCACATTTAGCTTGGTTGATTAAATGCATTGAACTAAATATGTTGAAGGGACCTGGGAATTCATTCTGCTTCAACACTGTATAAATGGCACTTACCTGTATGATAATTACAGTATCTCACAAAAGTGAGTACACCCCTCACATTTCAACAACAATTTTAGTATATCTTCTCAAGGGACAATACTACACAAATGAAACTGGGATATATATTAGAGTAGTCAATGTGCAGCTTGTACAGAAGTACAAATTTACTATCTCTAAAAATAACTCAACATATAGCAATTATTGTCCAAATAACTGGCAACAAAAATGAGCACACCCTAAGTGAACATATCAAAACTGTGTCCAAAGTGTCAACATTTTGTAGGGGCACCACTATTATCTAGCACTGCCTTAATCCTCCTGGGCATGGAGTTCACCAGAGCTGCACAGGTTGTTGCTGGGATCCTCTTCCACTCCTCCACAATGACATCATGGAGCTGCTGGATGTTAGACACATTGTGCGTCTCCACCTTCCACTTGAGGATGCCCCACATGTGCTCAATAGGGTTCAGGTCTGGAGACAGACTTGGCCACTCCATCACCTTCACCTTCAGCTTCATCAGCAAGGCAGTTGTCATTTTGGCAGTGTGTTTGGGGTTGATATTATGTTGGAAACCTGCCGTTCGGCCCAGTTTCTGAAGGGAGGGCATCATGTTCTGCTTCAGAATGTCACAGTACATGTTGGAATCCATGTTTCCCTCAATGAACCGCAGCTCCTCAGTACCAGCAGCACTCATGCAGCCCCAGACCATGATGCTACCACCACCATGCTTGACTGTAGGCAAGACACAGTTTTCTTGGTACTCCTCACCAGGGTGTCGCCACACATGCTGGACACCATCTGAGCCAAACAAGTTTATCTGAGTCTCATCAGACCACAGGACATGGTTCCAGTAATTCATGCTCTTGGACAGGTTGTCTTCAGCAAACTGTTTGCAGGCTTTTTCTGTGAGCCAGCTTCAGAAGAGGCTTCCTTCTGGGACAACGACCATGCAAACTGACTTGTTGCAGTGTGCGGCGTATGGTCTGAGCACTGAAAAGCTGACCTTCTGCTTCTGCAACCTCTAAAGCAATGCTGGCTGCACTTATGCGTCTGTTGTTTGAAGCCATCTTCTGCACCTGTACTGTACTGCCACTGTACTGTAACTCAGTTTCAGGGTGTTACCGATCTTCTTATAGCCTAGGCCTTCTTTGTGGAGAGCAACAGTTCTAATTCTCAAATCCTCAGAGAGTTCTTTGCCATGACGTGCCATGTTGAACATCCAGTGCTCATTATGAGAGAATTGTACTCAAAGCACCAAATTTTAACTGCTCTAATATAAGATACACAAATCTGTGTGGTCCTGTCAAGCAGACAAAAACATGAACATGATGAATAGGACATGTGGCTTTGCATGGTTAAACGAAGTATAGCTGTTATCACTTAGGGTGTCCTCACTTGTGTTGCCAGCTTTTTCGACAATAATGGCTGTATGTTGAGTTATTTTCAGAGGACAGTATATCTTTACTGCTATACAAGTTGCACATTGACTAGCCTAAAATATATCCGTTTCATTTCTATAGTATTGTCCCTTGAGAAGATATACTAAAATAGTTGCCGAAATGTGAGGGTTGTACTCATTTCTGTGAGATACTGTAACTGCTTTGATAGCACATCAATCTTTTATTTGCACACATTGCCTTCTGCTCTTATCGCCCCCAAACAAGCATAGGCTACATAAGCAGGATTGTGAAAAAGCTGAAGTGAAACTATCCTAAAATAGTAGTGCAACTGCTGTTTAGGTTGAGCAGTAACCAGAACTGAAGCCCCTTAAAATGAGTTTCAAATGCCAATATCAAAAAGTCAATATTTTGTTTAAAATTTAAGTCACTGCATATTAAGTTTTCATAATTGATTTTGCTGGAAACAGGCACAGCCAGTGCAAGTAGGCTTTGACTATTCATTTTACTGAATATTATTTTATTTATCCATTATATTAGAGACCTTTTTGAAGGATATTGGTTTGTTTATGCCCTTTTTGAGCACTTGAGCTTAAATGTAGAATGCATTTTTTGATCCTGAGACTGAAGAATATTGTAATTTAAAATAATGAAATAATAAATTTAAAAAAGAAGAAGAATTGACTTTGTCCAGTCAATAATTATTAAATTCTAAAACTCTAAAATTCACTTTTGGACTAATGGCCCGGCCTCCTCAGCTCATCTCTTCAATCTGAGGTTCTGAATTCTAGTTGTATAATGAGACTGATAATAAACAACAGACACAGGATGCAAACCATGACTTAGAACATAAAGATGTATTTCTTACTATGAATTTAAATGTGAAACAGCGGTTCTGGAGTGTCCTAATGACACGTCAGGAGTTGTACAGCAGTAGAGCACTGGAGCAGCTGCGAACAGAGAGAGATGTCATTGTACAATTGCACTTCTTCAGAGGAAAGCTGAACACATGAATAAAACCCCCACACACAGTGCAGGAAGTCTCAGTGAGGATCTAACGAGATAGAAATTAAACGGACATTTTAATAAGGCATCAGAGATCATTGGCAGGCTGTGACATGTTTTCATGCAATGGTGAGAAACTAACAGCGGATGCACTCACTACAACGCCTTTCCCTATGAGGAACTCGACGGAAACTGGTATTTCTTCTCATTTTAGGCTTGATCAATCTAAAATAATCTTCTCTATAAACATTCAGTCAGATCAGCTCTTGATGTGTGGACGTCAGCAACGTCAGCTTAACAGAAACATAACTACGATCACGAAGTATCTGCGATATAAGAACTCAATACGTAGTTTTGCAGATGCACACCTGCGTGAAGACGGGAGTTTCGGGCCTCCTCGTTTGTTTCCACTGCCGTTCATATCCAGCAGTCTATGTTTTATAGTGTGGTTGGGCTCTACAGGGTCTTACTGGAGAAAAGTGCGTCAGTGTGCAGAAGATGAGGTGTTGAGGATGGACTGTGCTCAGTAGAGAGTGTTGATATGGTTTCATATGCGTTAAGGCACAGTGAAGGACTCAAACAGTGACATACGGGTCTACAAATGGCAGAGATCATCTCTGTCACTGTGACCACACTGTTTTCGGCTTTTTCTTTTTTACATCTACTGACATTCTACTGTTTTTCTTTTCAATCTACTCACGTAAAATAAAAATCTTTACAACTATCTAAAAAACTAGATTTAAAGAAAATAAAACATCCAGATCTGCGCAGTCGAATCGAATTCAACAAATTACACAAGCATGATTTTACGAACGATTTTGTGTTTGATGAATGATGTCCAGATCAAATGTAAGAAACTAGGGCCCGGTTTCACAGACAGGGCTTAGACTAAACCAGGATTAGGCCATAGTTCAATTAGGACATTTAATTATTAATTTTTATAAACATGCTTTGAAAAAAAACATCACTGGTGTGCATCTTGACACAAAACAAAGGCACTGATATATTTTAAGATCAGTCAGTGCAAGTTTCTTTCAAGTTGAAACAGTTCAGACTTACATTTTAGTCTAGGACTAGGCTTAAGCCTGGTCTGTGAAACCGGGGGTAGAATACTAGTGTACTACATACTACATACTACGCTGGATACTGCAGGTTTTAAAAAATAGTATGAAAAACAGCATGCATTGTGCAAACATTTCGAAATGTATTCTGCTACATTGTTGTCACATGATTTATCTCAGCATGTTTAATTCAAGAAGTGATAGGCAGTTTTTATCTAGGAAACAAAAATATTTTTAATGCAGTCTACGCAGAAATATCTGGTGGTATTGTAGTGCTGTCAAACGATTAATCGCGATTAATCGCATCTAAAATAAAAGTTTCTGTTTACATAATATATGTGTACCGTGTATATTTGCTATGTATATATATATATATATATATATATATATATATATATAAGTACACACACAAGCATGAATATATTTAAGGAAAATATGTTATGTTTACATATTAATTATATTTATATAGAATATAAATTATATTAATATAAACATATACATGAAAATATTTTTAAAATACTGTATGTGTGTGTATTTATATACATAATAATATACAGTACATGCACACATATAGTAATAACTTTTATTTTGGATGCGATTAATCACTAATATATTGTGATTCTGTTATACAGCAGAAATAGTATTTGGTAGTATGCTATTCAGTGTAGCCATACGACAGCAACACATTTGTAGTTTGCACCAAATATCTGGACAATTCATTTGGAGTTTTGAATTCGGAACTGCATTCTAGAATACTACTTTTACAACTTCATGTCTATATGTGCCAGAAATAGTAAGAATAGTACGGTAGGGCGCGGTTCCAAATTTGCAATGCAGTAATACAGCCCGAGTTGACCGAATGATGTATCCTACAATGCATCTTCCATTTCCGTCAAAGATTAACCGCAAATATCAATTTTTAAACATCTTTTTGAATTAGTATTTACTTAGAACTCCAAAAGTCAAATTTTTAATTCAAAATATAATTTACATCCCATAAGAAATCTGGACTTTGCTGAATTAAACCTGTGATGAGGTCATGTGAAAATGTAGTACACTATGAAATGTTAAAGCATACTGTGTAGTATGCAGTACGATAGCCTCCCATTCCACACACTGCTCGGGTCTTTGCTGACATCTGTCTCCTATATGTTGTAAGCAGAGATGTGGGGCAGTGAAGTATGTAGTATGCAGTAGCACTGAGAGGCCAGCAGAGGCTGTTGCTGCTCTTGTTCATGTTGTTCAAGCTCATGTTCAGAAAGAGGGAAAATACAGTGTACACTTATGCAGTGTACATGTCTGCTGGTCACTGGTGCGTTTTGAAGGGATACTTCACCCAAAAAAGAAAATTCTGTCATCATTTACTCGTCCAAACCCGTAAAACTTCAGTTAATTTTTGAAACACAAATGAAGATATTTTTAATGAAATCTGAGGTTTTCTTCCTTACATTGAAAGTCAAGATAACCAAAACTTAAAAGATCCAAGGTGTCATAAAGCGTATCAAGCATTTTAATCCAAATCTTCTGAAGAGATATGGCCACTTGATATGATGAACTGATTTAATTTTTTACTTTTATTTACATCTAAACAGTGATCAACACATACACAGAGCACATCAAATATGGTAAACATGGAAGCTCATTTTACAACAACTTTATAACCTTTTTGGATCTTATAAGTTTTGGTTACCTGAAATTGTCAATGGAATTGTAAATGAAACCATTCAGGTTTTATTAAAAATTCTGCATTTCAAACGAAACGAAACGTCTTATTGGTTTGGAAGACAAACCAATCTTCTGTTCATTTTCAGGTGAACTTTCCCTTTAAATGCAGCATGCATCTGACTTCTCAATTTAGGGCGAAAACTACCTGTAATAATCTATTTGGCAGGGCACTGACTAGTTTTTCCGAAGGTGGCGAGTGCTTGTAGAACCTGTTTTGGAAAGAATAATTTCTTCAATTTGACTTGGTGCCATTAGTGGTGCATAAAGGTCACCCTTCTGCTTTAAATGAAGAGCGCTAATGTACAGTTGCAGCTACAGAGATACGGGAGTCTGTGAGTCTTTTGTGGTCTTGCTGCACAGTGTTGCAGGAACTCTCTTTCAGGCTTGATTCTTTGGAAGGGTTTGAAAAGTGGAGCGCACAATTATAAAACCGTCACCCGTTCAGCACACTGAGCCGCCCCTCTGATGGCTGCTGTCGAATATGAGGAGGGACAGATTGAGTCACGGCACAGCTTTAACTGCAAAAGCAATTCCCTTTGTTTGTTCGTTTACAAAAATACCACTAAAATGGTCTAAATGTAGTTTTGTAACATATTGCCGATGAAAGCTGCCATCTACACATGCAGAAATGTAACCAAGAGCAAATTCAGTCCATCTAAACCAAGAAGTTTACTAAAAGCGTAAAATGTTGTTGTTGAGAAGCGACTTCTTAAGGCAAGGACTTAACAGGAAGCACAACCGGCTTCACGTGGACAGCTCTACAGCTCTGGCTTTTGCCCTGACAACAGCGCTGTCTCTCTGTTACTGGAGAGGGAGAAGATGAAGGCGGAGCCTGCCGAAGTGATGAGGAGAGAGTGGTTTTTTTTTCAGTCCGTTTCTGGAGATAAAATCCAAATCTAGAGGGAAGTCCCAGGCTGCTCCTGTTCTGCATAGTAAGCATCTGCAGTCAGCAGTGAAGGCGTCATCAGCACAGGTATCTGGATCTACCATAGCTGAGGGTTTTCTAGTTTGAGGAAGCCAGGGTCCTTGCGCAGTTCCCAGTATGTGTTGTTAGACACCCATCTCTCCCTCTGGTTACTGTCCATAACCTTCCTGTTACACAGAGGAAGCACAGGTCAAACTCAAATAGGGTGCTGAAAACACTTTTGTGTTTGAAAACAGTTTGGTATTACCAGTCAAAAAATGACCAGCCTTTTAAACCAAATAATATATGGTTAAGTCTCACATATGTGCTGTGCTGAAAACACTTTACCTAATTTGGTGTTCCCTGTCAAAAATGGATTGGATTATTCTTTTTTTGTCAAGTTGTTTTCTTTCAATTAGCACAGGGTTTGTGTTTCTTTTTGAAACTAATTAATTGTAGCCCTCACTGATCTGAACTCATACTGTACACCTCTGTTTTTGAGCAAAAAAGCATTACTTGTGGATAATTTTGGAATTTTTCACTAAATTTGAGCACATGAATGAGGCCTACAATAAATTAGTTATAAAAACAAATAAAAAACCTTTGACAATTGAAAGAAGAGTTTGAATCCAATATTTGGTAATAATATAGCGTAACAAGGCATTTATAACCAATACTTTGTAGCCTGGTCATTTTTTAAACCACAAGTGTAAAAAGGTGGGAAATATCAGATTTTTGGGGGGGTTATGCTGTTATGCCCTATGTTAAGGACCCCTTAGGCAATAGAGACATGGGCCAGGGACCCCCTGATACAAATGTGTCAAACATAGCCACTGATACTAATAGAAACCACTAATCATATTACGCTAGTTATATTATGTTAAG
Source organism: Tor tambroides (assembly GCA_021397915.2). Classification (NCBI taxonomy): domain Eukaryota; kingdom Metazoa; phylum Chordata; class Actinopteri; order Cypriniformes; family Cyprinidae; genus Tor; species Tor tambroides. The sequence goes on from JAFVLL020031657.1 coordinate 35,247, forward strand.
ACAATTAGAACTATGTTGTTGTTGTATAAGCACCATTGTCAGTATATTTTGATATATTTTCAAATCTTTCAAAAAGATTTATGCATCATAACAAACATATTTTGCAATTAAAATCACAATTTATTAAGTTCATATGTCTTAATTATAGATTTGCAGTTTCATACATTTTCCGTTTACTGTCAGGTGGACTATTATACATTTACATGACCTTCAGCTTTAAGTTTAATAGAACTTCACGTTAATTTTACTGTCAGGTGAACAATTGTATTTACCTGACCTTCAGCTTTAAGACGTCATTAATGAGATGACTGAGCCTGGTGTCTATTCTGGGGGATATTGATGTTGTTAGGCAAAGTATCATGTCAGACTCAGGCTGCAGTTTTGCACGTTATTTACTTTTCAGGTAGGAGAGGGAGGAGAAATGCACTTTCACAAAGACAGGTTGTGGCAAAAGGCAAAATGCTCATCATTGCCTTTGTTGCCAGTTGAGGAAAGTCTTTCTGGCAGGAGATCCAGAACTGGGCAAGAGGGCTTGTCTCATACGTTTCTGTATGTACTGTCAGTGCTTAAATCAGTCAGTGGATCCTGCTCTGTCACTGTCAAATTTGATCCATACGATGCATTGTCTTTAAATGGAAACTGTATCCATGTCTTGTCCTTTCACCAGGACTCGGCTTCAGAAAAATACTTTCCAAACTGCCCCTCGAGTGCCTCCAAGTGCGCAACAATTAAATTTGTCACTTGAGTTGAAAGCACTGCAGAATCACCCAGGCAGGGCCGTGCAGAGACCTTTGGAGGGGCAGGTGCTCAAAGTATAAAAGGGGCACATGGAACACGGCTTTTAATAGGGCTGTGCTCCTTGCTGATATGGCTATCGAAATGGATGCTTCTGTATTGATAC
>JAFVLL020031658.1:0-10247 GCA_021397915.2 Tor tambroides
ACTTTAGACAATTAATTCAGTGATGCAAAATTAATTATGGGTAGTCCCTTTCCAAGCTCGTCCTTTCACAGATTGTAATGGAGCATTTGAAGGGAAAAGCTTTATGGCCTGCAGTCAGAACTCAAGGCGGCTGAATACATTAAAGTCCTCAACGTTTCATGTAACAGAATGACAGTAATGTAAAGCAACACTTATATCACAAGAGGTGAGCCTCTACGCCTATGTGTGTGTGTCTGCTAAAGACAAAAACACTTGTGGAAGGAGATAAAGTGAAACGAGTGAACGAGAAAGAGAGAGGGAGAGTTGTGCACACAACGGGTAGAACACTGGCCCGGGTGCTGTCGTGCCCTAAATCAATGGCATCCACTCCTGGAGCATGCTGTTCTGCTGCCGGTGACTTGTGAGTGGTAGGAGAGCCTTGGCCTGTCATGAGGGTTATATATAAGCTATTGATTCCAGGAGCTCTCCGGCTGTGTCTGTACACACAGCATCGCTCCTCTCTTACTCGCTGACTGACAGCACACTCTTCACAGCGTGGCCAGACTGATATGTTCTGGATTTGGATTAATGACCTGTAACAGGGAGCCCAGTGGGTTACACGTGTGTGTTTGCACCACACACATAGATATGCTGACATGTATTAGTGTGGCATGATTTTCACAGGGAATCTAATAATCACACATACATTTTATAAAAAATTACAGAAAGAATCCATGACTGGCAGGTGTGGCAAAAATTCTGCACCCTGCACATACAGTACATGTAAAAACATGTATGCCAAGGATACGTGCATGTGCGTAATGATAACATCATGGCATGTGTCCTGTTGCTCTGTGTACTGTATATACACAGGGTCACACACACAGGCACGCTGTGTTCTTCCTGTGCCACTCCACCCCGCTGGAGACCTGCAGATGGAACAGCACTGGTGTCTGTGTGTGGCACCGAAGTGTGGTGGGGCAGGTTACTCACGAAGCTCCCTGGAACATACCCAGGTCCTATTTTTCTATCCTTCTCCTTACATAACACCAAGACAACACCCCCAGTCCGGCTTTCCGTCCATTCTGCTTTCAGATGGAGCAGGACTGATCGTTTCCAGCTCCACTGTGCCAGGAGAGAACCTGCTGGGGCACTGACTCTACGCCACCCACAGAAACAGCACCTTTCATCCTGCATGAGTCCATAAGGGATAAGGGTCCATAAAAATAACTATATTTTGTGTATATATAAATCAATTCAAGGAATATTCTATGTTCAGTACGAGTTAAGCTCAATCAACAGCATCTGTGGTATAATTACCCAAATAATAATAATAATATTTTCCACTTGTTCCTTCTTATAAAATAAAATAAAATAATATTAAAGCTGCAGTCCGTAACTTTTTTTTGTTCAAAATTTACATAATAAACAAGTATACCATGAATCCATTTTCCAAACCGTGTTTTTGGCTTGTCCTGTAACACTACGGTACACCTATAATAAGTGTTCATATTCTGACTATTTTAGACTGGTTCGGGTAGGTACCGCTGTGGTGTAGCCCGGTACCTGTGTGATTCGTCATAGACACAAACAGAGAGAAGTAGCTCCGGCTACAATGTTCTTCTGCAAGACGCACGCAGTTCTGTTTATTAACTGCTAGAGCGCCAAAAGTTACGGACTGCAGCTTTAATAAAAAAAATTAAATATTAAAAATTAAATATGAATTAAAAACACACTAAAAATAGTTGTATTCCGTCTCTCTCTCTCTCTCTCTCTCTTTTTTTTTATGGAGATACTACCTAGTCAATATGTGACTATGGGGCCAATGTTGGTGTTACAGTAATGTGCAGGTTTTTGTTGACGCCACGGACCATATTAAGGGGTGCTGGCAGATCAAGGTTTGATCTGCCATAGTTTATGGGAATGTATTTATATATATTTTTTGAATAGTGATGGGAAGGGTGGGGGGTGGTTTAATGGTAGACTCAACTGGTTTTATTCTCAAATTTGTATTTTGTCTTATTATGCAGTAATTCTGTTTGATACCCATGACCGACCTTAATATGCTGACTTGTAATAGGCCTAAATGGCCTTCACAAACGTACAGGTTTTCTGGATTTTTTGCAAAGAAGAAAGATTGATATAGTGCTAGTTCAAGAATCCCATTTGAAAGAGGAGGATATACACAGGTGTAATAATAAGTTTGATGAAGTGGTATCTCACTCATCTTCGGATACTAAAACCAAGGGTGTCCTAATATTGGTGCGGAAGACTTTAAATATAACTATTTTAGATAAAGGTTGTGATACAAATGGTAGAATAACACATATAAAAACAATAGTGGAGAACAGGAATATTGTATTTCTTTCAGTTTATGCTCCTTGTATTCCTGACCCTACTTTTTCTCTGTTTTGTCAACCTTTCTCTTGAAATTTTCAGATTTTGAAATTGTATTGGATGCAGATACGAATTCTGTAATGTCGCATATCCTAGATAGATCTGGACCAAAGGAATCACACTCTCAAGCTTTTTATTTATTTATTTTTTTTCTGAATTTGAATCTGTCATTTTCTCCTAAGTGTAATCTCTGTTCGCAAGGATCTTTAGGCACATTTTCATATTTGTTTTTTGTTTTTTTTGGAGTGCCCTTCTCTCTCACCTTTTTGGGTCTCAGCTCCCATTTTTTCATGAATGACTTTTGGGACTTCACCTTGTCCATCCAAGAAAGATGTTTACTGTTAGCTGCTCTCATAGCAGCAAAAAATTGCTAGTCAACCGTTGGAGTCCTCCTCACACAATGGACAGATGAACCTGGACTGTGTGTTTGTTGGACATTGTCTCAGTGGAACTCTCAACTTCTCGTGTGCATGGATCTAGTGTGGAGGTTGTGGGTTTGTGTCATTCAGCGTTTGGTTTTGTGTTATCTTTTCTGGAATCCATGTGGGAACTGTTTTGTTGTGGGCTGGGGTGGGTTTCAAAAAGAAAATTTAATAAAAAATTGTAAAAAAAAAACACTAAAAATAAAATAAAATGTAAAATAAAATTAAATATAATAAAATTAAAAAATAAATAAATTAAATAAAATTAAATAATTTTTGTATGAAAACACTAACTAACCTTTTATGTGCAAAGTTTATCCAATTTTACAACTTTATTACCATGAAAATGCAATTCCATAAATCCTAAAATACCAGTAAAAATTATTTAAACAGCTTTACAGATAAAATAATACACACATTTTAACAGGAGAGTTAATGTAAGTGTTCTTACAAATTGATTAGCTTTACTGCTTTTAAATGCTCCAAAAATGAACCCCGTTCAATTACATTTTAAGTGCCTTAACCATAACCTTGATTTTTGCTTCTTTTTAAAGATAGAAAAATGGACTAGACAAAATTATTTTACAACACTACACCACAAATCCTGTTGAATGAGCACTTGTACTGAAACTGAAATACTTCTTTATTATTATTAATAATAATATCAATCTCAGGAGAATACTTTAAAGGGCAGGACATTTAATCTCATTGCTGTAAAGGAGAACTGAGATGATCACACTTGTGGCACCTTTCACATGAAGATGCCCACCACAACACAACTAATGGAGAACGATAAAGCAGACATGGTGGGCTGAGGTAGCTAAGACAGTGGGATATGAAACCAGGAGGAGCAGAGGATTGAGAGATTCTGGGGGATTCTGGAGGAGTATAATCATTTAGCTATGCTATTGTGTATGTGCGGGTGCTTCCATGTCTGAAGAACAGTACAGGGGCTGTTTGGAGCTGACAGGCCGCCAGTGTGCTGTGCACCGGTGCAGAAGCACTAATTGAATTAAGTCTTTATTATTACACTGCAGTGGCAGCACTTCTCCCCATTTCGGCCCGCTTGGCTGACACTTTCTCCTTGAACACCTGCTTGACATCAACTTTTCTTTCCAGCTTAATTATTCAACCATCCCCTCATTCAGTGGGCCTCCTCCTGCAGCCTCCCCTTACACTGCCGGCATTAGTGTTTACACTTGGTCACGCTCCTTTAATTGTGCCCGAATCTCTTCAGGTTAACCTCTTTGCTCTCTGCCCGTTGGCACATGGACAAATGGCACGCAGAGGCATTTCCTGTGGCTGCTGTGTGGGCAACAGTTTGATCTCTCTGCAACAGAGACTATACTGATCTCTACTGAAGCCAACTGGAAAAGCTTGATTCCTCTCTGTGATTGGCTTGCAAGTGACATTTTAAAGGGAAAGTGTAGCCATAAGTAAAAATGCTGTCATTATTTGCACAACCTCATGTCGTTCCAAACCTGTATGACTTTCTTTCTTCTGCAGAATACAAAACAAGATATTATGAAAACTATTTTTGTCCATACAATCAAAGTCAGTGGGGTCCAAAAAAAACATTGGACCCCACTGCCTTACAATAAATGGACAAAACACATGCACCACAGAAGAAAAAAGTCATACGGGTTTGGAACGACTTGAGGATGAGCAAATGATGATAATTTTTGGAGGCCTCCTACACCTTTAAGAGATCAAATAAACCGAGCACGAAGCTTGAGATGCCGCCCATGCTCATTTCTGGCCAGGATATGTTTCCATAAACAAGCCCTAAACCATTTGACTGACTCGAGTCTGTCAGTCTCCATCTCAATCCATTCTGACGTTATGCATTTTTCTGCACTCTCTCTCTCGCCCTCCCTTTTTACTCTGTGTGTGATGTCCCCTCCCTTCTCTAAACCACATCCATCAAAACTCAGCCCATCTCCATTTGACTCACTCGCTTTCTTCTTATCGACATGTTTCCATTTTCCTCTGCTTTATCCCTCCATCATCTTCACTCTCTGTCCCCTTTCCATTTTTCATCCACTCTCTTTCTCCTCCAATTGACTTGTCCATCTTCCTCTCTGTCCTCGTTCTCTGTACCCTTCTCTCTCGTGCTCTCTATTTTCCCATCTTCCTCCAGGGTGTGAGTGGCTCTTGCCCAGGGGGCCAGTGGGTGGCATGGTTGCCCTTGGTCAGGCCCCAGGCTTGGCAGCTCTTTTGTGGGGCATTGTGTCCTCTCAGGGCATGTGGATGGATGGGGGGCGTTGACGTCAGTCTGGCTAAACTTCAATCACTCTACCTGGGGAAGGTTAAAGAGGTTTTGGCTAATAAGCAGAGCTGACATATCTGTGGCCTTCAGACTCAAACACCTTCCTGCATTATCGCTTTCATCCTCTGCCGCTCTCTTTCATTTTGGTTCAATACGTACTATATGCAAGTACATGATGAACACAAATGCTTCTAGAGATAGCAACTAAAATTGGCACACACTCTTACAAATAAAAAAAATCCAACTGACAAAGCACTAATTTAAGTGTTGCTGTGGAGTAGCGTGTTCATTTACTTGAGTTGTTGCAAATGCAATTTGCTGTTAGCGTGGCTGGGACTGTGTGCCCATTTGTGTTGTCATCGCTTGGGCCCTTCTTCTGCGCTGGCGGTGTTGCTGTAGGTTTTAATCAAAGCTGTGTCTTTTGGAGTGCTCTGCTGGGAGCTGTGCTGGAGTGGATGCTGGGACAGGAAGCAGGGAGGAGCAAAAAACAGTAAGAAATAGAAAAAGAGAGGTGTACTGCATAAAGCCAAGAGGGTGGCAGACAACAATGTCACTGCAGGTCCTCAGAAAAGAGACACTTATTGTTTTATAGCTTCATCGTAGGAAGCTCCAGCAAGCTGTGCCCAACTTCTCTCTTGTTTCAGCGTCCACAACAAGACACTACAGAGCCATAAGACATTCAATCACAAGCACAGACTAACCAATATGACATTAAAGCCCAAGACTAGACTAGCTTCCCTTGAGAAGGTCAGGTAAATTGGTGTTTCACAGATATACTTTGTGATTTTAATCCCATCTGAATCAAATGCGGTCTGAGTTTTTCTTACGCAACTCCCAGTAAAATTACAGAGCAAATTACCTGATGTTACCTGAACTCAGGAGTCCTCTGAGAAATCTAATCTTTTTTTTTTTTTTTTACCTTCATTGAACACCGTAACTAAAGTTACATTTCTTTTTGTGTTGCCTGGTGCACCTTCACTATGGATTTAGGCCATTTTGTCAACTTATTTAGATAAAATAACAGTTGGTGATTCAAGTACTGCTGGCATCCAATCTGAAGTATAAAGGGAATTAAATCATTAAAGAGCTGAATAAATAAATTACATTTTAAAATATATTAAAATCAACACTAATTATTTTAAATTGTCATAATTTTCAAAATCGTAAACAAATCTCACCAAACCTAAACTTTTGAATGGTAGTGTATATAAAATTAAAAATATGCTACATATATAGTATAAGTCTTATTTATTTCACTGGGTTTCATGATGTATGCAACAACAACAAAACACACACACACTGCAATCTATTATTAATAATTACAGAAATCCCAATACTGTCCAGACCAGCATATTAAGGATGTTCTCTGTTAATAATTCAGACATCGTTCTGAAAACTAATCTTGTCCGTTTAGTGCTTAATATGACAGTTGAGGTTACTAGCATCTCCTTAAATTAGAATTAAAAGAATAGCTCATTCAAAATGAAAATTCTGCCAGTATTTAATGACTATAACATTTTTCCAGACTCATATAACTTTTTTTTTTCCTGTGGACACAACAGGGACACAAAAGGAAATGGATAAACTACACCAAACGCAATGCCAGCAGATATTTTAAAGACATACAGTAACTCAAAAACAAAACCGAGCTGGATATAAAATAATGCTAATGGATATATAGCTTGCTTTCTTCTCAGCTCCTCAAACAAAAAAGATCTGATGCCACGACCTCTGTAAATCCAGTGATTAGTTCTTCCTCAAAAGTATTCTCTGTATTCACCGGGTATCTTGTAAACAATATATTTCTAGGGGGACTGGTACCTTTGTCCTATTTTCAGTCAAGGACTAAGGTGTGGGATAGCAATAATGAGAGAACAGTATTGCTGGATGCCTTCCAGAGACATATGACGTAAACCTGAGGCCAGCCAGCATAGTGCATGAAGCTGAGTGAAGGGCAGGTGCTTCAGCTCACCCTCAAACATTAATGAACTAGATCTTGAAAGCAAATTTGTCTATAAATCATCCAGGACCTCCATCTCACATTAGCTTATGAACAAAGACGCTTGAAGGGAGCTAGCTGACAAACTAGCATGTGTTTACTTAGAACAAACTAAATGATACCTACTGTGAACTGAAATATGGTTCAAAAGAAACAACTCCTTAAGATGTTTGTAGAGATTGTCCTCTTTTTACATTTTCACTGACACTCAGAACGCTCAGTATTAGCATGTTCAGTCTTCTGATGTTCAGTGCTAATAATGTTATTTCTCCAGTCTAGACTAAAGAGTTGCTCATTAAAGGACGCGTGTATGTGATTTTGTGTGTGCGTGTGTTGAAAAAGCAGTGAATCCTGGCTCTTTTTACGCAGTCAGCGCTGCGGGGCTTCAGCCGAGCTCACCTAAATCACAAGGCGGCTCCGGCTTTCATTAACGCTTAATGCAGAGCTCTCCTTTTAATAGAAATGGAAAAGGAGGTGGCCGCCAGTGTAAATTAAAGTGCGGTGCGCTGGAGTTGTGGGAGATTTTCTGGGCTTTGACAGGTATGGCCTGAATTAGCTGTAGTGTTGTTCCAGTGGCCGGTGTGCAAGCGGTCTTATTGATTTTAACCATTGTTGCACTTCCTGTCTGAAAGAGAATGCTCATTACAGCAACCAAATGCATCAATCACGGCGCTCCGGCCTTGGATTATTTAAAGACACAGTGCTGAACCTAAGTAAACCATAATAATCATGAAGAACTTCTTTTATACACTACTGGTCAAAAGTGTGAAATAATTGATATTTTTAATTTATAATTTATTTCTGTGATGGCAAAGCTGAATTTTCATCAGCCATAACTTGAGTCTTCAATGTCACGTGATCCTTCAGAAATCATAATATGCTGTTTTGGTGCTTAAGAAACATTTCTAATTATTATCTGTGTTGAAAATGGTTGTGCTGCTTCATGTCTATATTTATTATTCAGCAATGATGCATTACATTGATCAAAAGTGATAGTACAGACCTAAATGTTAACAAAAGATTTCTACATTTCTAGAGTATTTTAAATAAATGTTGTTTATTGAACCTTCTTTTCATCAGTGAATTTAAAACAAAATGATCGCAAAAACCGTTTTCAACATTGATAATAAGAACAATCATTAACACTTGAGCACCAAATCAGAATATTCAAGTGATTTCTGAAGGATCATGTGACACTGAAGTCTGGAATAAATGTAATAATATATAATAAATATATAATATAAATATAATAAAATAAATTACATCTTAAAATATATTAAAATAGAAAATTATTTTAGATTTGAATAATATTTCACAATATTACTCTTTTAAATGTATTTTTGATAATGTGCAGCCTTGGTAAGCATAAAATATATATATTAAAAAAACCATAATTATTTCAAACTTTTGACCGGTAGTATATAGATTAATCAGAGTTTATTCCTGTGTTTGTACTGACTTCATCATGCACAAGTCTTTTCTTTCAGTGTGTTTGTTGTGGTTCTCTCTAGTGACTGAATAGAATATTCCTTCTGTCTTATCACAAGCTTGGCTCGATCTTCACATGTTTGTTCTTTATGGACTGTATGTGTCTGAGTGTGTGCGCCTCTGTATGTGTGTGTGTGTGTTCAGAGCCCCAGGCTACGCCTCCATACACGCATGGCCTACTGTTTAGCTATTACACTCTCCATGGCCCATTGACCTCTGCCTCCCTTGTCTCTCCAGCCTGGCCTGCCCAGAGGCTGAGTCAGTTCCTGTAGCCTGGCGCCTCAGAGCTGTTGGCTTCCACCGGGAAGGAGGAGGAGCAAATGACATACTGCAAGAAAATCACTTAACCACATACCCCCTCTCATAACCCTTGAACCTCAACCTTCACTCTGCCTTGACCACCGGAAAAAAGTGTAGCTTTTAGTCAAAGCACAGCTGTCATTTGCCTCTCTCTTTCTGCCTCTGCCTCTCTTTTAAAAATATCCATGTTAAATGAAAACCACCACATGCTGATAAAAAATATTCATCAAACAATTCCATCCCTCCTTATGTTCACTGTTGAAAATAACTGAATGCTTCTAACAGAATTCTATGAAGTAAAACGTGTAAAAGACCACATTAAATAGCTCAACATGCCATTTCTTTCTTGTGTTTACTGAAGAGTCATGGATTGTTGGTTAGCATTTCTCTGTTTATACCAAGGTAGATACTACAAACTACATCTGGTTCTAAAAATCATCTTTCTCCTTTGATAGGCATTCAAAATAAGTTAAGCTAATGGATAGTTTTCTCAAGTTATTAATGTATAGATCTCTCAATGTAGTTTGCTAAAGTACTTGCTATTGCTGAACTTTGTTATCTTTGTTGAAAACTAAAATGTAAATTGACATTAAAAAATGTAAATTAAAATAAAATGTAACTGGGGAACTAAACTAACTCACTCTCAACTACAATAAATTTTTATATATCACTCCAAAACAAACCACAAAGTTCATTTTAGTTTTAGGTACTTGGTATACAATATTATAAAACTTCAAATATAATCACTCTTCATTAAACATTTTTTTAATAGTAGCAGTGTGTGCATTATTTTTGTCAGCCCTGGAGTACTTAAACTAAACTTGACTAAAAAAAAACAAACAAACAAAAAAACTGAATTTTAACTGAAAATTAATAGATAAAATCTACAATAACCCTGCTATTAGAAGAAAAGGGGCAATCTCATTCTGATATATATTGGATATGCATGTAAGATGACTCATCACTTTTTGACACATTTTAAATGTGTCTGGTAAATCTGGTAAAAGTTCTTTTTTTTCTTAAAAAGTTCTTTCAGAAGTGCACTTGATGGCTTTAAAGTTGCAAGACATAGACTATAAGCCACAAAACTCTCATTTGGATTTTATAGAGTCTTTAAAGGATCACTGTCTGGTCACCATTCTGGATTCAAAAAGCCCTGAGCGTGTGCCGTAACTGCCGTTACAACATTCCACTGCATACAGTGTGCACTAGAGCTCCTCCCAGTTTCCTTTTAGCCAGTGATAATACACATTACTGAGCGCAGAGCCTGTAATGAGTGAGCGCAGAGAAGTACACTTTATTCATGGGCTCATTTTTTTTTTTCTTGGAGATAAAAAGCCGACGGGGTGCTCTTCAACTCATCTCTAGCAATTACACAAGGAAATGTCTTATA